>CM035423.1:48112247-48127247 GCA_020310875.1 Ceratopteris richardii
CTTATACCGACATTTATACCGACACATATACCGACGCATATACCGATGCTTATACCGGCGCTTTGGTTCCGACGCCTACACTGACCCTTACACCGACGTCGGGGCAAAATTGCGCCCGTTCATTTTCCTCGGTAGAAGCCTCGGTATACCCCCGATATGTTGTAGTGTTAGCCGCATCCATGTGTGGTCTTCTCGGTGAGTGCATGAACTGACTAAGCACTCCCACACTATATGAGATGTCTGCCCTTGTATGTGTAGCATATATCAAGCTACCTACCAAGCTTTGATATTCTTTTAGTTCTTCAATTTTCTCACCTTCATAAACACTTAGTTTATGATTCATCTCCAAAGATGTACCTGCAGGTTTACTGTTCTCCATTTTGAACTTGAGAAGAAGATCATGAATGTATCTTCTTTGAGTCAAATACAATCCTTCATCTGTATATATCACCTGCATACCTAGGAAATATTTGAGCTCACCTAGATCACTGATTTTGAACTCCTCTTGCATGTGTCTCTTGATCCTTTGAATGCCATTTAGATCATCACCTGTCACAATAATATCATCTACATATACACATAGATAGATAACCTCATTGTGATCCCTTTTGATGAATAGAGAAGGATCTGAGTTGCTAGCTTTGAACCCTTGATCTTGAAGATATGTGACCAACCTGTAATTCCAAGCTCTAGGAGCTTGTTTCAATCCATACAATGCTTTCTTAAGTCTGCAAACATAAGATGGATGATTAGGTTTTTCAAAACCTGGTGGTTGTGACATGTATACCCTCTTCACTTATCCAACCATTTAAGAATGCATTTTTCACATCAAGTTGGAGGAGTCTCCAATTCCTTGCAGCAGCTACACTTATCAATGTCCTCATTGTAGTCATCTTTGCAACTGGTAAGAATGTTTCCTCATAGTCTATACCATGAGTTTGTGAGCATCCTTTGGCAACTAATCTTGCCTTGTACCTGCAAACTGATCCGTCTGATTTTCTTTTAACTTTATATACCCATTTGCAACCAATTACATTTTGATTTGGAGACATTGGAACCAAATCCCAAGTGTCCATTTCCTTCAATGCATCTATCTCTTCTTTCATGGCCTTTTCCCAATTAGGGTTTCCCTTTTCCTCTTCATAGGTTGAGGGTTCCTTTGAAATAGAGTCTTTTGCCAAGTATATTGAATGCTTCATAACAAATGTGGAATCATATCATACCTTTCTGGTTGTTTCTTCTCTCTTGCTGATCTCCTAGGTGCTTGTTTGGAGCATTCTCCAACCTCTTGCATCTTTGCTTTGCCTCTTGACTTCCATAGCTTGTAATCCTTTTCTCTTTCATCTTCGTCATTGTCTGTATCACTTCTTGGATCCTGGACCTATGTATCATGCTTGCTTCCTAATTGATAAGAGTCAGAATCAAGATCATATGGTAGTGTTACCTTTTGTTTGTCTTCATCATACCAAGAACTGTGTTCTTCAAACACAACATCTCTACTTGTAGTGAATTGCTTGGTTGAAAGATTGAAGAACCTGTAACCCATCTGAGTTGAATCATATCCAATAAACACTGCCTTTGTTGCCCTTTCATCTATCTTACCTCTTATCTGCGATGGTACATGAACATAAGCTAAACAACCAAAAAGCTTGCAATGTCCAAGACTAGGTTTTCTTCCATGCCATGCTTCATAAGGAGTCATACCTTGATGTGATTTGGATGGTAGTCTATTGACAAGGTACACAGCAGTTGAAATAGCTTCTGCCCATAGATAATGTGGCAACTTCTTCTCGTCAAGCATTGTTTGGGCTGATCCAACGAGTGTCTTGTTTCTCCTCTTTGCAATTCCATTTAGTTGAGGAGAGTACCTAGTAGTCACTTCCCTTTTGATACCTTTGTCCTGCAAGAACTCATCAATCTCTTTGGAGAAGTATTCTCTCCCTCCATCAGATCTGAGCTTCTTTAGTGATCTACCTGTATGATTCTCCACATGTGCAAGATACTTCTTGAAGCAATCAAAAACTTCATTCTTACTCTTGATAAAGTATAGAATAGTCCATCTACTATGGTCTTCAATAAATGAGACATAATACCTTGATCATGCCAATGAAGGTTCTTGAGTTGGTCCCCATACATCTGTATGTACTAAGTCCAATAAGTTGTTGTGGATGTAGCCTTTGTGGTTGAATGGTTGTCTTTGTGCCTTCCCAATCTGACATGCATCACACCTATTGATCATGTGTTGCTTTGATATGTTCGGCAGTCCTAGAACACTTTGATCCCTGCATATATCCTTCAAGGTTCTTTCATTCACATGAGCAAGTCTCTTATGCCACACTTCAAGCTCACTTAGGGTTTGAGACCCAAAGTTGAATAGAGCTATGTTCCTAGTTTCTCCTACTTCAAAAGTAGAGAGCCTACCATGCTTCTCACTCGGGCTATCTTTTTGAAGCCTTGACATGGATCTTCCACAAAAGCTCCATGTTGGGTGAACCTAACTTGCAAGCCTTTTTCAACTATTTGGCCTACACTTATTAGGTTTTTAGTGATAGTGGGTACATAGAGAACCTTACTTAGAATGTTTGTCCTACCATTGGAAGCTTTGACATTACCAATCTTATCCACATTGTGCTTTCTGTCATCCCCTGTTTGCACTTCATGTCTATGCTTTGGACTTTCCAAATCAGATAGAAGAGCAATGTTGCCTGCAACATGATTCGAGCATCCTGAATCTATGTAGAACAAATGATCATCTTCTTTATCTTCTTTGTGGCTTAGATTCATAAGAAGCAATGAGTCTTCATGTGGTGGTGTGGTTGGTCTTATCGCATATGGCACAAGCTTGAACATTCTGACCTTTGGCTTAATCTTACTTTGGTCCTTTCTTCTTCCCTTTCCGCTTGCTCTTGCTTGCAAAGTTGGCTTGAGAAGTCTCTTCTTCATCTTCTTGCCTTTCTGCTTCTTATCCTTCTTATCTGCATATAGAGCACTAGTTGAATTACCATGATAAGAGTTACCTTCCTTTATACCCATTATGGGCTTATATGATGCGACATGTACTGGTTGCAAAAGGACTGTGGAACATTGTGCAGGGTGTTGAAAGACGTCCTGTTACACCTGCGACTACAGGTACTACAAATACAGGTGCTAGAGGTGTTGGAGCTGATGAAGATGATGTTGAAGATGATATTCCACAGATTCCTGTTCGTGCTGCTCTTTCTGTTGCACCTACTACAGAGCAGATTCGTTGGGATGGCAGAGATGCCCAGGCACATGCATTGATAGCTTTGTCTGTCAAACATGCCATTATTCCTCACATTCGCTCTTGCAGAATAGCAAAGGATGCTTGGGATACACTTACCACTTTGTACCAGGCTAGGAATGAGGCTCGTGTTGCTTACCTCCGAAAACAGTTGGAGAGTGAGCACATAAATGAAGGTGATTCTATGGACAGTTTTCTTACAAAGATCAAAGATATGAAGGAACAATTGATTTCTGCTGATGAGGTTATACCAGATAGCTCACTTGTGCAAACCGTTCTGAATGGTCTTCCTGATTCATATCAGAGTTTTGCCTCTACTCTTCGGTTGATGATGAAAGGCAATCCGAATGCCTTGTCATTTGAGGAATTAGTCTCTGTTCTGTTGTAGGAAGATCAGTTGAGGCAGAACAGGTCCATTGTGCGTGTTACAAATCAAGCTTTCCTCGCTAGTCAGAAGGGCAAAGGAAAATGGAGCTCTTCTAGTAGTAAGCAGAAATCTACAAATGCTGCACAATCGAAGAACCAGGATAAAGATAAGAAGAAATCAGAAAAGCAGAAATTGTTCTGCAAATACTGTAAAGGAAATGATCATATTATAAAGAAATGTCCAAAACTGGCTGCTAAAGAGGCAAAGAAGAAAGAGGCTGGAATGGTTGTTGCAGAGGCCTCTACACCAAACACAGAGTCTGCAAATCTTGTGCAAGAAGAAGAATGGGCGTTTACTATTGTCTGCAGTTTTGACCCATCTTCTCATGATCAGTGCATGTGTGCAGTAGACTCAGATGTTTGGTACTTTGACAGTGGGGCGACCAAACGTATTACCTCGCAGCGTAGTTTCTTCTCTTCACTCGAGCCTGCCCCTACAGGGAATACTGTCACATGCGCCAATAACTCCTCTTATCCTGTTATGGGAGTTGGTAAGATCATTCTGACTACTGCTGATGGTAGTTCTTTCACTTTGTCAGATGCTTTATTTGTGCCAGGGATCAAAAAGAACCTGTTATCAGTTTATGCATTAGCCAAGATTGGCTTTGTTGTGAAATTCGTTGATGACAGGTGTACAGTCCATGATCTCTCAAATGGTGATGTGATTATTGCTTCTGGCATCTTATGTCGTGGGCTGTATAAGATCATAGACTATGAAAGATCTATGAATGATTCGGCATGTGGATTTCATGATTCTCAGGCTATGTTAGATGCAAAGCTTTGGCATGCACGCTTTGGTCATATGAATTTTCCTACGTTGCTACGCCTACAGAAATCTGAAATGGTGTCCTCTTTGCCCAAACTTGAGGCTCCTAGAAAACATGTTTGTGAAGGCTGTATTTTGGGCAATATGCAGCATTCTTCCTTTCCAAAAGATGGTTCAGTTCGGGCTACACAGAAATTGCAGCTTGTACATAGTGATGTCTGTGGTCCTATGCAGACACCCTCTTTTGGAAATTACCTTTACTTCGTGACTTTCATTGATGATTTTTCCAGGCATGCATGGGTATATCCACTCAAAGCAAAGTCCGAAGTGTTCATGTGCTTCAAACAGTTCTCGGTTTTGGCTGAAAATTTGTCAGCATGTAAAATGGGCACCCTCCGTTCTGATCGAGGGGGGGAATATATGTCTTCAGATTTTAATGCATTCCTGGCTGAACGTGGGATAAAACACCAATGTAGAGTGCCGTATACACCTCAACAGAATGGAGCTGCTAAACGAAAGAACAGGTCACTCATGGAAATGGCGAGCTGCATGGTCAAAAGTCAGGCTTTACCACATAGTTTCTGGCTTGAGGTTGTCATGTGTGCAGCATATGTACTGAATAGGTGTCCCACTAAAGCATTGCAGTCTATCACTCCATATGAGGCTTGGCATGACCGCAAACCATCTGTTGCTCATCTGCGTGTTTTTGGTTGTTTGGCATATGCATTAGTGCCTGAACAACATCGCAGAAAATTGGATGATAAGGCAGTAAAATGTATTTTTGTTAGGTACAATTCTGAAATTAAAGGCTATCGTCTATATCATCCACAGACTAAACACATTCTCGTTAGCCGTGATGTTGTCTTTGTGGAAGATGCTATTTAGCCATTGCTTTCATGTACTAAGGAGACATCTGTTAGGTCCAAACACATGTATGATACTTTGATGCCTCTTTTTACAGGTGGAGAGGCTAGTGCTGGTCCTAATGAGGCAACTTCTCAGCCTTTGCGGGTTTCATATGATGATGCAGATCATTCCATTTCTGATGCAAATTTACATGATGCACTTGTTGATGAGAGAGCTGATATTGAGCAGGCAAAAACTATGCCAAAATGGCTGGTGCATACTTTGCGTGATAGCAAATTAGATGCACCTTTGTCATATCGTACTCGTTCAGGCTCTCATAGTGCCTCCTTTGCATTAGATTGCTATGCTATGGCTGCATCTAGTCTCTGTGATGAGAATGAGCCTGTTTCTTTTGATGAAGCACAAAATTCAAAAAATTGGATGGCTGCTATGCAATCTGAATATGATGCTATAATGAAGAATGGTACATGGTCTTTATGTGACTTGCCTCCTGGCAAGAAGGCCATTGGCACTAAGTGGGTATACAAGCTGAAGCGTAAACCTGATGGTACAGTTGACAGGTATAAGGCTAGGCTTGTTGCAAAGGGTTATGCACAGGAAAGAGGCATTGATTTTGATGAGACCTTTGCACCTACATGCCGTATGACTACTGTTCGGAGCATTTGTGCACTTGCAACCCATCATGGTTGGAATGTACATCAGTTGGACATTAAAACAACATTTTTGAATGGTGACTTGCATGAAGAAGTGTATGTTTTTCAGCCCCGTGGCTTTCTGCAAAAAGGGCATGAAAACCAGGTTTGCAGGCTAAAGAAGGCATTTTATGGTTTAAAGCAAGCACCACATGCTTGGTATGAGAAGATACATGCCTATCTGATTGCACATGGTTTTGAGAACAGTCCAACTGAAAGCACCTTATATGTTAAACGTGCTAATGATGTGCTTCTGATCATTGTTGTCTATGTTGATGACATGCTGCTCACTGGTCTTATTGAGACACATATTGCTGATTTTAAGGCTGATTTGCATGCCTCATTTGAGATGTCTGATTTGGGGCATTTGCATCACTATTTGGGCATTCACTTTATGCACGTTGATGGTGGAATGGCTTTGTGTCAAATGAAATATATTGACACATTATTGCAGCATTTTGGCCTTGAAGACTATAAGCCTATTGCCACTCCTATGGAGACAGGTTTACGATTGAGTCTTCATGATGCTGGAGATGCATTTGATGTTGTTCTCTATTATCAGGCTGTTGGATGCTTGATTTACTTATGCATTACTCGGCCACATATTCAGTTTGCTGTCTCACAAATGAGCAGGTTTATGCATTGTCCAGGAGTCACGCATTGGAAAGCGGTTAAGCGCATCTTTCGCTACTTGAGTGGTACTAGGCTACTTGGGTTGTTTTATCCCAAGGGGGGATCACTACCGCCAGATTTGCATACTTTTTCTGAATCAGATTGGGCTGGTTGCTATGACACTCGTGTGTCCACTAGTGGTTTTTGCTTCATGCTTGGTAGCTCATGTATATCTTGGTTGAGCAAGAAGCATCCTACTGTGGCCACTTCCAGTTGTGAGGCTGAGTATAGGGAAGCTTTCATAGTGACTGTTGAGTGTGTGTGGCTCAGACGCCTTATGGCTGATTTGGGTGTTGGCTAGTCTTCTGCCACCACCATCTTCACTGACAGCCAGAGCGCATTGGCAGTTGCGAGGAACGCTGTGTTCCATGCTCGCACTAAGCACATTGAGGTGCACTATCACTATGTCAGGGAGAGGTTCTCTGCTGGGGAGATCAGCTTGGCATATGTGCCCACGCAGGAGAACATTGTAGACCTTTTCACGAAGGCTCTACCTAGGGAGAAGTTTGAAGCTTTCCGCAAAGATTTGGGCTTACTTCCTTTTGTGGAGTGATTTCCAAATAGCTTGGCACTTCCTTATACATGAGTGCCAGCTCCTTGTTCACCGCATCACTCCCAGGGGGGATTTGTTGATATATTTAGGTAGTGATGTGTGTGAACACTCTAGGACTGCCGGGGCACTTTTTTCCCTCTTTAAGAGGTTTTTTTCCCCCGGCTTGTATATACGCCTATTGCCCTAATGGGCTACTTATCTTTGTACATTCTCTAGTAATACATTCAGTATTGTGTGTTTGTGCTCCAAGCTTCTTCTTCTTCCTTGTGATGTTCGCGTGCTTCCGCAGACGTCTATCTCCAACACAAGTCTCTTGAGATGTCTTGCATCCTCTAATGTGTGGTAATAGAAAGTCAGAGATAGAGTTTGGTATGTACGACCTTGCTTGAGCATCCCTTGCGCACCAAAGTGTGAGCTTATCTGTCTCCTCTTATGTAGGTCCTCCTTTGGATCTTGGAATAGGCATAGCTTCATCACCTGCTACAATTCCATAAAGATTTCTACCTTGCAAATAGGCCTCCATTTTGATTTGCCAAGCTGCGTAGTTGTGTTGATCAAGCTTCTCGATCATTGAGGGAAAGTCGTCACCCATCTTGATCTAGCTCTGATACCACTGAAAGAACTTGGAGAAGCTTCTAGAAGGTAGAAAAAGCGTTTCAAAGCGACAAAGTTTGGTCTATCCAACCAGCACAAGACCAACCCTTGAGCTTATGGAGACTCAAATAGACCTTATAGGCATGTGATAAATTCAAAGAAACACACTATGTACTTTGGAGCATCAAGGAGAATGAGTCGATACAAAAAAGATAGGTTCACGGGTCGACTAGCTCAAAAAAGTTACTATCCATGGAAGAGACAATGAAGTTCAAATGCCCATAGCGACCAACGTGATTACAATTAGAAAAAATCCTTTTATGGGAGTGATACACATATGGTTGCATGTATGGAATGCACAAAAGTATAAGGAATAAGGAAAATATGCTATAGGAATGAATGCGACATTCACCGGTGGTACTTCCTATTTTTCAGGAATACATAGAGATTGACCCCGAGACCAAAAAACTCAGATTTTTCCCAATCTACTGAGCCAAATGCTATGGTAATTTTTAAGCATAAACTAGAAACTAATACCTTTACAATGAGCCATCTTGCACTCAATTTGGAGCTTTGGAGAGAGAAAAACAACCTCTGCAAGATTACTGTTGGCGAAGAAGATGATGTAGAGAATTGAAGGAGCAAGACAATGATAGTCACAAGTGTATGTATATTGCTTCCATGTATTGCACAAGTGATTTCAAGTCTTTATATAGACTCTAGGAGTGTTCCATGACTTCTAAAAGTGGAATTTGAATTCAAATGAAGGTGGGAATGGTTGCTGGAGGGAATCAATTCACTTTCCTATAATCTAGGAAAAGTGAAGATCTAGTTTGATCTACTTTTAGGTGATTGATTGCTTGATTGAATGCAACTTCAACCACCACAAATTCGTGGGATTTGAGCTCTATCTTTCTACCTTTACATGTGTAAAGCTCAAGGCTTTTACAACAGTAAATGAACCATCAAAAATCTCTCAAAACAATACAATAAATGAGCATAAGAAAAAAAACTCTCCAACGGATATTTATTTGATGTGATAGCCTTTGATGTAGATCAAATCCACCTCAAGCATAGTGTAAGCTTGATGTTCCAACACATATGCCTTCACTTTTTCCTTCATTTCTTCAACATGTGTACTAAGGGAGGGTTCACCTGAACCTTCCAAACATTGTAAACCCTTGAAATCCTTACAAAAAGACAACTACCACCTGCATCCAACTTTTTGCAAAACATAACCTTTGTAAATAAATTGACTGTGCAATACCTGTGCACATTGACCAACTTGACTTTGATCGCTTTGACTTTGATCATATTGAATTTCACCTTTTTTCACCTTTTTGACTTTGGCCAATGACTTTGATGGGCTCAACAAGTTGCATATCAAATAGATCAATAATTGTTACCACTGGACCTTCATAGGAAATCCTCATCATGTTCAACATTGTGCCTTCAGCTTGGGTGGATGTGGATGTCTTGGCCAATAAGCTTGTGTCCAAATGGATGATAAAGCTTGATGTAATGATGAAGCTTCTTGGCCCAAGCTTGTTTCTAGAAACAACAACATCCTTTCTCTCATCGAGATCGTTAGATGGAAAGAGCTTGATCTAATCACACTCTTCTTCTCTCATTTTTTGATTGTTCCCCAAGGGTTTGGGTCTAGTGTGCTCCTCATCAAAAGGGTGAAACAAAGTGAAACCCTTTTATTACATTATTAATGGTTGGAAGTGGGTTGTTGGCATTAGAAAGCATGAATCTATTTGGTCTTGGATTACAAGTAACATGAGAGTGAAAAGTCATCGAGAACTGCCCAGGATCTGAGAGGCTCTTGAACAAAGGTTTTTGTATGTGGAAACATCTTTGAAAACAAGATAGAAGACATTGGATCAAGTTTGAGGACATTGATACAAGTCACTAAGTTGGCTTTAAAGATTAGTGCAATAAAGTAAGTCTATGGTCTAAGGGCCCAGTCGGTTCAGACAGATCTGAAATGGGACACCGTTTGGTCACCCGTGTGTATGACCAAAGATCTCAAGTCTAGACTTACTAGAAGGTTTTGTGCTCTCGCTCTTGTAAACAAGTGATCCATTTAGCTTAGTGATCAAGTCTCAAGGGTGTAAAGGAGGAGGTCTTGGGTTCAATCCCCATGGGGTTGCATCCTCTAATGGTAAGTGTCCTGTTATTTCTGAGTTCCTCTACGACTTGATGAGGCTCATGTGTTCTGCATCCCTCCTTAATCTAGATGACAAAATAAATATACACAAACTATGATCTAGTTCATCTTGGATTAGAGTAGCGCATGTCTCCTAGGAGTTTAAGGGATCAATCTTATGGATGTCAACCATGTGCACTTGATGGTTAGTAGAGTTTCTTCATATATGAGGTGTCATAAGTTCACATGCATAGAGTATTTTGCCTTCGAGCTCATACACAAGTTGAGCAGCATATTCAAATTGATATGCAAGATCATACCATGTACCTATGGTGCTCAGCACAATGGCAAATACAAGTGAGCTCATATTCATAGGTTAGAGTTCAATTTTCCCATAGTATAATTGTGATGCCGTTGTGGGAGTGCAAGAGAATCCTAATCCGTCAATCACATGTTCGAGACCCACATAATCACCATCTTATCGATAGTTTGGCACAGATGAGGTCAATGGTTCAAATTCGGCTGATCTTTGAGCTAAGTGTGCTCTTTTGCTCCATCAAGATGCTAAAACCAAATATTATATTGTTCTGCATGTCCAGAGCGCTCAGCAATGTTGCCAAAATGATGAAGTTGCATATTCGCCATCGTAAGGTCATACGGTAGATCGAATCGTAGAGCTGTCAGCATGCTGAAGGAATCCAACTTGATCCCTCATATCTACAAAAGCTATCAGCATCAGTCCACCTTCTTTTGAGATATCCTGTATTCAACTCTGGTGTCACATGAATACATAGAATAGAATCATATAATTTTTTGGATAAGAAAAAATATCAGACAAGCACTTGCAGAATGCATATCGTGACGCCCCTTTATGCTGGTGAATCAAGTTCGAGACTTGGTATTTATAGCCGCTTCAGAATCTGTAGGCTTATCCATTTTCTTTTCGAATCTATGCCAAAACGTGCATCTCATGACATAAGAGCAAAGCACAACGGATTCGACATTAGATATCTATGATAAGCTTGTGAGATTGATCCCTTGATGGTGATGTTCAATGGAAAAGGATTCGCCCTCTTTTTGCTCCCAAAACACACAAAACGAAAGGGTGTGTACTATCAGAATCCAAAGCCAGAGGGGCAAGATGCTCTGCATAGAAAAAACGATGAGGATATTATTAAGAAAGAAAGCACATTACAATGAAGAAGATGATGAGCCTAGCAAGATCACAATGAAAGCTTGGCTCTGATACCAATGCAAGAGAACGAGGATTACAACAACCACCACATGCTAGCAAGATGACTTTCCTCCCAACTATATGCCTCTATATATAGCTCTCTCCAGGAGACTCCCTTCTTGGGCAGGTGGATTCTAACCATCCATGTGTCGGTTAGGTAACTTCATGTATCTTCATGTATGCCAAGTGTCCTAGTTAACTAGAGTAAACCTAATTGGATGCTTTTAGAAGGCTCCAATCCCTTGCACTCACCACGATGGCATCACAATCATACTCTAGGGAAATTGAACTTTAATCTATCAATACGAGCTCACTTGTATTTGCCATTGTGTTCAGCACTAGGTACATGGTATGATCTTGCATATCAATTTGAATATGTTTCTCGCCCTGTGTATGAGCTCGATGGCAAAATAATCTATGCACGTGAACTCACGACACCTCAAATATGAAGAAACTCTGCTAACTCTCGCGGTGCACAGGGTTGACGTCCATAAGATTGATCTTGTAAACTCCTAGGAGACATGCGTTGCTCTAATCTAAGATGAACCAGGTTGTAGTTTGTGTATATTTTATTTTGTCATCTAGATTAAGGAGGAATGCAAAACACATGAGCATCATCAAGTCGTAGAGGAGCTCAGAAACAATAGAAAACTTACCATTAGAGGATGCAAAAGTGAGAACTGAACCTTCAATGTGACATATAGGGCAAGCTATGTTACTTGGTTCTTCTTTTGGACAATGGAAGGATGTAGCTCTATCTGGAGATAAGTATTTTCCAAGTTAATGATAGGTTTCAATATTTGTTTTTACTCTATGCTTTCATGTAGGATGCATTTTATTATCATTGAAGTATGGTAGAAAACTTCATTTTTGATGATATTGATATAAATTAATGAAAGCTAAATGAAAGAGCATAAACATATTGAAACACTCATTAAGCACAAGCATGCATCTATATATCACCGCATGGGAATGAAAGAATGTTGGTGTGTTTCTCCTTTTAAAATACTCTTTTATGCACATAAACTTCCTTCTTGCTTGAAAAAGATATAAGATGCACTCAAGTTTGTGCACATGTATGTTTATATCTTTTTAAAAGATAGCAAGTAGATCGTTTGTGCATGGATGCTTGAATGCATGTGTAGCACGCTCAAGAACTAATCGATTTAAGTTTGGTGCATAAAAAGGAACAAACATGCAAACACATGAAGGTAGTCACATGCATTTGCATGCAACAATATGCATTGACATATGATGAAGCATGGTTTTTTGCTATTTTTTTTTGCTAAGTAGTTGAACAAATCTACTTTCCTAATTATTATCTACTTTTTCTAACTAGAGTTAGACACTTAGGAAAAATGGCAAACGCGTTAGTTGCAAAGCTCTTAGCAGCTATGTGTGTAGAGTAAAGAAGAACAAAAGAGGAGCCCCCAAAAAATTTTCAAATTACGAGCATAATTTTTCTTCTTCAAAATCCTATGAAACTTCCTTGAAGCTATGTAAATGCACTAGAGGAGTCCTCTACATGCATAAGCCCGAATCATTGTAATATAACTCCTGTAAAATATTAGGAAATTAGAGCGAGTCAATAAAAGTGCCGGTCTCTTGTGTGAAAGGACCATTTTTAGGGCACATGTATATAAGTCACTTTGTGACTCTTGTAAAGAACTTTTTGCCATTGTGAGCTTTGAAGAAGATTTTCGAATTTGCTTCTTTCTTGCTGATTTCCTCCTTCTCCATGATCTTTTGTGTGTGTGTAATGCTTGAAATGCATGTGTAGGACTGTGGTCTACCACTTTCCATCACTTGTGATCTTTTGTAGTGTGTGTGTGAGCCATAATGAGTTGTGGAGTAAGTGTTGATATTTCCTACCATTCACTATTTTGTTCACAACTTGAAGTACGCTTGTCAGATTCGACTGCATATACTACTAATAGATGCGTCTCATCGAGAGCTTCAAAACGAACCTGCTATTGACCATATTTAGAGTTCGAAACTGAAAAAAAATTTTGAATTTGTGCTTACTACTGTAAATGGTGTCGCGGCATGCATTTTAAGAGCATTAGTGGGTTGGAGAGGTACTTGAGTCGATCTAGTCACATGCATTGTAGCTTGGATACTTCACTTACCATCATGTGTGCACACATCTTAATACACTTGGTTCTTGTGGTTCCTCGGATTGATAATTAAACGTGTATTAATCCACCACTTATGCACTTGTGGGGCGATTGAGGTACAATCTCATCGACACAAGTCCCTAAGGCTTCACAACTTAGGTACACACTATGCAACTCAAGTAGTTAGTTCACTTTTTTTCAAAAGTGATACTTAGGAATCACATATTAGGGATCTTGCTTAGGAAAAGTAGGCCCACTAAAAGTCAAGTGTTCAATTTTCTTACTCATGTGAATGGTAAGAAAATAGGGCTACTTGCAAATTTCCATGATGACCCTAAGTCTAGGAAAAACTTAGAAAATCATAAAGACAAGCTTGGATGTAAAAATTCATACATCCAAGTAGGATGATAAAAGCTTCCTTAAGATCATTGAGCATTTGCTAATGAATGCTTTTACTTGATTCTATCCCAATACGTGATAGAAATAAAATAAAGCTAAATGGAACCTATACTAATTGAACTTTTTAAGATAGTTGTTATATTCCATATGTTGCATCTCTAGTAAAAATGCAAAGTCTTAAGAAACCATGGAAATTAGAGATTTATTTTGGTTTCGTTTAAGCTAATTGTGGCTAAAGAAGAAACCATAGTCAAGTGATCTTAAGAAATTAGGATACTTCCTAAAAGATAAACCATTAAATGAAATAGTATAGTTGACTATTTCATTGGTTTAGGAGACATCTTTTGGACAAGCAATAAAGCTTTGAGTCTTAGTCTTGCCCAAAACTCAAGATTTTTTTTTTTTAAATCATTGTAGTAAAGCAAAAGATTCCAAGATGAATCATTTGCTTAGTATTATTTGATTCCTTGAAAGGAATTTCAAGTGCTTGAAGAATAAAATTCTCTCTAGTACTGAGAATGGAATTCTTCAACCTCGTTAGGAAGCAAGTAGTTCCCCAGAAGTTCCAGACCACGCTAGTGGTAATTAAGTCCAAAGATTGATATAACTTAATATTATATCAAAGATTCTTAGCTTTGGAATTTGAGAGGCATTAGCATATGCTCGGACTTGAGTTGAGGAAAATATCTCTGAAATCCCATGGTAAGCGAAGACGCTTTTGTTAGTTTAAAAGATCTTAACATTAGAGACTAAATCTTTATTATAATCGCAAGGTCAACTAGAATTGATCAAGCTTGGCCATGATTGTTCAAGAACTTGTGATTGGAACTACTCTTAAGTTTGCCCAAGTAATGGCAATAAAATTCCCTTTGGGAATTTTTCACTTCAGGTTCCATTTATCCAATGGAAAAGAGTGAAAAGAGTAACCTGTTCCAAGTCTTGCATAGAGTGAAAAAAGTTCCAAGTATGTAGCTTGCAACCGTATCAATGGTAATTAAGTCTATGGAAGGTAAACCATAATGTTCTCCTATCTTAAAGGGATTTTGGTACAATCCAAAAAGCATGAGCAGATGCTAAGACTTGAGCAGTAGAGAGATTCCTATAAAGTCTCGGTCGGGTTAGGTACCTAAACCATTAGTAATAAAGGAATCTAAAGACAAGAAGTAAAAAACTCTTGTCACTACAAATTGGTCAAGAATAAACCAATTGGACTTGAATCTGTGAAAATTCAAGTACTTGGAATTCTAACTAGTTTTCTTGAAAATC
>CM035423.1:49509747-49519747 GCA_020310875.1 Ceratopteris richardii
CTTTTTGCCAGGAGTCGCCGTTTGCGGACTTTTTGATGAGGTGTGGCCCGGTAGGTCTTTGCCTTTGGAGTGGAGAGCGGTAAAATATCTGTAAATGTATGACATGATATGACCACCTACCACTTTGAATGTGAGTGCCTTTTTGCCCACTTGCTGCCCATACCTCTTCTTTCTTTCTGCCAGGGACTGAAGTAAAACCTTATGGTATGGGTAGGGCTTTGCTTGGGCAAAGCAAAGAAGGGCTCACATACCTTTACGTCCGTGAAATGCAGATTGTCCTTCAAGAGAAAAAATGCTTTGAACAATATGAGTCTTTGCATCATTACCTGGCTACAAGTGGAAGTGGAGAAGCTATTGGTACATGTCTGTAAAATGTCTGAAATGGACAACTCCGCATAGCTTCCTGCTTTTCTAGAATCTGGAATCTCTTGGGTGCCCAACATGATAGCGAGCTTCTCTTTGGTAATTCGTCCCCCAGCAAGAGAGGGGAAGGATTTGAACAGTGTCAAGATCTCCATCCCACTTGTTTGAGGATCACCAAGCGAGGGAAGCTTGGCACTTGCAATGGTGAACAACCCCATATGCTTTAATTCCTGTGAAGAAAATGAACTATGAAGCTTACCACATATAGTTAGGTCCAGCTTCAAGGTGATTTCGTCAGTAATGGAAACGAGTATCTCGGTCGTGGTTGCCACGTTTGCTGAAGATGTAGCAGAATCTTGCTGAAGACTGGGTTCGGCTGCTGGAGTGATATGTTCGTCCGGCTGAATTTCTTGTTCCAGTGATTCTTCTGACTCTGAGGAGTTCTCCTTGGAGACCACATAAAGTGAATCACTCGAATCCTCAGAGGATTGTCCGGATGCACTTTCAGTGTCCGTCTTGAATTCAGAGAATGTTTCCTCTATTTCCAGTGAAGATGAGGCCATGTTGTAGATAGTGAATTGCTGAGAGGGAATGATCGGCTGCAAACACGCACCTCTGAGAGAGGGCCGCCGGCTGATTGCTACAGGCGGCGTCGTTGAGCAGGGCTGTCTGAATAGAAGAGATGGCAGGCCAGCAACTCCGGTCAGAGGAGATGGAGCGGAGAGGGAGAGTTCAGTCGATCGGGTAGACTGGGAGAGGTCGCCCAATTTCGGGAGGGAAGGTGGAGAGGTCGCCTGCGTCGGTCGCCCAATTTGGGGGGGGGAGGTGGAGAGGTCGCCGGCGTCGGTCGCCCAATTTGGGAAGGGGAGGTGGAGAGGTCGCCTGCTGCTGGGTGGGGAAAGGTGGGGAGGTCGCCCGCGTTGGATCGGTGATTGCTAGGGATGGGATGAAGTAAGGGGTGGTGCTGCTTATATGCTGAGGGGACTGGGAGAGGTCGCCAATTTGGGGAGGGGAGGTGGAGAGGTCGCCCGCGTGGATTGGTCGCCTGCTGCCGGGTGGGGGAGGTGGAGAGTTCGCCCAGGGATGCCGTGTGTCGTAGGTAGGAGGAGCTAAAGATAAGATGGGTCGCCCGCGTGGAGAGGTGGCCTGGGAGGGGGGCTCGCCCGATGTAGAATGGTCGCCAAGTTTGGGGGGAACGAATTATGGTAGAGGGTCGCCCTGGAGAGGTGTGTGAGGGATGAGGGTCGCCCAATTGTAGAGGTGTGTGAGGGATGAGGGTCGCCCAATTTCCCGAAATTTGGCCACTAGGAGGAGGGGGTGTTCACTTTGAGAGGTTTATGGGAGGGTAGGTGGGAGGGTAGGTCGCCCTGGGTGAGGGTCGCCCACTCTAGGAAATGTTGGGGGTCGCCCTGTTGAGGAGAGTAGTAAGGGGGTCGCCTTGGAGAGGAATATAGGAGGGTCACCAAGAGAGGGTGCAGGGGGATCGGCCAGGTGAGGGTCGCCCAAGGGTGTTGCCAAGGTGTGGGTCGCCCAAGGGTGTCGCCCAAGATGGGGGTCACCCAAGGGTGTCGCCCAAGATGGGGGTCGCCCAAGGGTGTCGCCCAAGATGGGGGTCGCCCAAGGGTGTCGCCCAAGGGGAGGGTCGCCCAAGGGTGTCGCCCAAGATGGGTAATTGAGGGAGTTGGGAGGTGAGGTCGTTATGATGGCACAATGAAGGGACAGTGAAGGGAAAAAGGGAGGAGTGTCGCTCGGTGAGTATGACTGAAGAGGAGGAGATACAAGTTGAGGAAGGGAGGGTGCTCATTTTGAAAAGTGGAAGGAGGGGTGGGTGGTCCTGGGCGAGGGTCGCCCAATTGGAGGACGGGTAGGGGTCGCCTAGGGTGAGGGGTGCCCTATATGGGAAAAGAGAGTAGAGTAGCTTATGAGAGGGGGAAGGGAGGAGGCCGCCTAAATGCAAGGGTGAGTGAGGATGGAAGTTCGGAAAGCCAAGTGGTTCAGTGAAGTTGCTAGTTGCCCAAGGTGCCTGAAGTTGCTAGTTGCCCAAGGTGCCTGGAAGTTGATCAAGAGGATATTCGCCCTTGCCGGCATATTGTATGTGAGTTGAGAGGGAGGATGGCCACATTGAGGATGGCAAGGAGGTTGCATGCCAAGAAGGAGGAGCTTGACTGTGAGGGGAAGAGACAAGGTGTGTGATGGGAAGAGACAAGGTGTGACGAGTTTACCTGGTCATTACAAGGGGTTGATGCCCACGGTGTAATTGAAGGAGGTCCCCTACATGGGTGTTAGAGGAGGGTCGCCAGGAGGAGGATCGCCAAAGGGATCTTGGTAGAGGGTCGCCCAGTGGTTAGGTAGAGGATGGCCTAGGTGGGAAGGGAGGTGCCCAAGAAGAGGGTCGCCCAAGTAGAGGGTCGCCCAGGTGTGAAGGAAGGTGCCCAAGAAGAGGGTCGCCCAAGTAGAGGGTCGCCCAGGTGTGAAGGAAGGTGCCCAAGAAGGGGAGTCGCCCAAGTAGAGGTGTGAAGGAAGTTGCCCAAGAAGGGGAGTCGCCCAAGTAGAGGTGTGAAGGAAGTTGCCCAAGAAGGGGAGTCGCCCAAGTAGAGGTGTGAAGGAAGTTGCCCAAGAAGGGGAGTCGCCCAAGTAGAGGGTCGCCCAGGTGTGAAGGAAGGTGCCCAAGTAGGGGGTTTTAGAGGTTCTAGCTTAGAGAGGTGGCCTTAGAAGAAAAAAAAGGGCCCCCAAGGAAAAGGAAGTGTAAGCCCATGAGAGGAAGGTGGGAGTAGATGAATTAAGTAAGTGTAAGCCTATGAGAGGAAGGTGGGGGTAGATGAGTTAGGTGAAGAAGACAGATGAGAAAAGCCCAATATCTACATTCGAAAATGATAAAAACTAACAGGTAACAACATATGGGTACGTACACTATATACGAAGGTAAATACTCTCTTCTCTATTTTTCCACATAGGGCTTTAGCTTGGATTCATTGACTAAGGGGAGGATTGTTCCTGTCAGTGTGGAGATTTGTACTGCCCCTTTTGGAAGTGTTCGTATGACCCTAAAAGGTCCGTTCCACCTTGGCATGAGTTTCTTCTTAGCCTTCTTCTCGAATAGTCGCGGATGGTACATCAAAACTAAGCTCCCTTCCTTAATTTTTGACTTCCAGAGGTTGGCATCATGATTTTGTTTCCTTTTTTCTTGTACTGTCACTAGAGTATCATTGCCTATCCTTCTTTTTTCTTCTAGAAGTTGCAGCCTTACAATGTTTGCTGAAAGAGTGCTAGTAAGCTCAGGAATTCGATTGATTCCCACTCGGTTGGAGCCATGCAAGAACTCAAAAGGAGCAATTGCTTGTAATCCATACAATAGTTCAAATGGAGTATGACCTGTTGTGGCCTTAAAAGAGGTTCTATATGCCCACAAGGTTCCAAGATATGCCTGTCCCCAAGTATTCGGAAATTGTAAACATGTTTTCCTTAGTAGGAGCATAAGGACCTTGTTTGTGCTCTCTGCTTGCCCATTTGCCCTTGGGTAATAAGCACAGGACTTTTTATGGAAAATTTGATACCTGTTAAAAATCAAAGTCAACACCCTATTGACGAAATGGGACCCTTGATCTGTTGTCACCTCTATTGGACACCCATATCTGCAAAAGATATAATTATACAAGAAGTGAGCTACCGTTTCTGCAGTGCAATCTTTACTCGCTATAACTTCAGCCCACTTAGTAGCATAATCGGTCGCCACTAAAAGATACTTTGCACCTGAATCGTGTGCTACTGGGAAAATAGGGCCGACAAAGTCTAGTCCCCAGTGCTCAAATGGTTGCCAAGCCATAGAGATATTGAGTGGCTGATTTCTTTGTCGTGTTGGTTTGGGTGCACATCGTTGGCAAACATCACATGCCTTGGCAAACTTAGTGGCATCTCTAAAGAGATATGGCCACCATAGGCCGCTTTGGATTATTCTGAGTGCAGTGATATGCCCCGGAAAATGACCACTAGACTTTCCTTCATGTGCCAATTGAAGAACACTTTCCGTTTCATGTGGTTGAAGACACCTTCTGTACATCCCATCAGGCCCAACCTTATAGAGGGTATCCTTTGCCATCATGAAATTCTTTACGCTTTTCCAATGGAGTGGACCCAGTATGAAATTGGCCCTTCCCTAGAAGGAGAATTAAGTCATCATACCATGTTGGTGCCATACTTACTTTGTAGATTTGGCTGTCGGGGAAATCATCTTCTACTCCCTTTGTTGCTTGTCCCGGATGCCTCATGCGAGAGAGATGGTCTGCAATGACATGCTGCCTACCGCTTCTCTGTACGATTTCAAAATCAAATTCTTGGAAGAGAAGCAACCATCTCCATACTCTTCCTGCAACTTGCGGCTTATTCAACAAATATTTTAAAGCCTGATGGTCCGTAATTATGGTGAATGTAGTGCCTAAAAGATAGTGCCTGAATTTTTTGAGGGCAAATACAATAGCCAATGCTTCCCTTTCTGTGGTGCTATAGTTCTTTTCTGCTTTTGAGAGGAGTCTACTTGCATAGTGAATGGGTTGATCTAATTTGTGTACCTCGCTTGGTTGAGTCAGTACCGCTCCTACCGCATACAAGCTTGCATCGACATGCACGTGGAATGTTTTTGACCAATTTGGTGAAATGAGTATGGGTGCAGACGCCAACCGTTGTTTTAGATAAGTAAACGCTGACTCCTCTTCTTCAAACCATTGGAAAGGAAAACTTTTGCTCGTAAGTCGTGAAAGTGGTCGTGCTGCCTCGGCATACATGCGTATAAACTTGCGGTGATATCCTGTGTGCCCGAGAAAGCTTTGGACCTCTTTGGCATTGATAGGTCTCGGAAGCTTGAGAATTGCCATTACCTTATCCGGGTCTGGAGTCATGCCTTTTGCAGAGACTACATGTCCTAACAGGGTACCTTGAGTTACCAAAAAATGACATTTGTTAGGGTTAAGTTTCAAACCTGTTTCTCTGCAACGCTTGAACACTTGTTCTAATTGCTTCAAATGTTCTGGCACATTTTCTACTGCAGTAGTGCAGGCTGCTCCAGAGAAGGTCGAAAAGTCGTCCATAAAAATTCTTAAGAATTTTAGGAGCAATTTGTTGAAGATTAGGTACACTGTCCTATTAAAAGTGGCTGGTGCATTTCTAAGACCGAAAGCCATTTTGGTGTAGATATAGGTTCCCCAAGGAGTTACGAAGGCTGTTTTTGGCTGATCGTTAGGATGGATTTCTAGTTGATTGTATCCACTGAAACCATCCATGAAACTGTATAGCATGTGTCCCGCCACATCTTCAATCACTTGTTCAGAAAAGGGAGTGGGAAACCCGTCAGGGATGGTGACCTTATTTAATGCTCGGAAATCCACGCAAACTCTGATTTTATTAGGCTGCTTCTTAGGTGCTATGACCATAGAGGACAACCATTCGGAATGCTCTACTGGGACTATGATTCCTGCTTCTTCCATTTTCTGGATTTCCCTTTTGACTGCTTCTGCATATTTGGGATTTAGCCTATACATCTTTCCTCTAATTGGCCGAGCTTCATCCACTAGAGGAATAGTGTGTATTCCGAGTTCTTTTGGTATTCCTGTCAAATCCTTGTAACTCCATGCAAATATATCTGTAAAATTCTTCATGAATGTTATTACCTCTGTGAGCAGAAGAGGGTGTTCCCATAACCAACTTGCGAGTAAAAGATTCTGTGGATGTCCGTCTTCCCCCAAGTTGACTTCTTTAACTGGCTCCACAGGTGCCTCTTCCTCAGCCTTGAACAGCGTCTCCTCTGTGAATGTTGGACTATCATTGATAGTGATTTCTTCGGACTTTTCCTGTGTCCATCCTACTGGAACTTCTGCTAATGGAAAAATGCTTTCCACTAGTTTTTCGTCTGTTTTGCTTGATTCAATCTTATCTTCCCCTTCAACTCTTTTCGGAATTTTACCTCTTCGAAAATCTTTGGCTGGCTCGCCCAAGACTACAGACTCCACAATAATAGGTTCATCTGCCTCTTTATTCATGATTGCTACCGTGAAACATGTAACATTGTTGGTCTCTTCTATCCAATCCATGATGTCCCCTAGTTCTTCATTGGATAGATTTTCTCCTTCATCAACTTCTTCCTTGATGTCATGTGGTGTCGTCTCACCTGGTTCTGTGTGAGACGTTCCGGATGCCCATTGAGCCGCCCAGCCAATTGTAGGAGTAGCCCAAGGTGGCGGATAAGCTGCCCATTCAGGTGCCCAATGTGGGGATCTTTGAGGAGCCCAAGCTTCTGGGGCGACCCAGTTATTCGGAGGCTGAGGCACCTAGCTTTGACTATGGGGTGGAGTCGCCCAGGTGGAGGAGGGTGGAGGCTGCGCCCAAACAGGAGGTTCAGTCGCCCAAAGAGGAGGTTCAGTCGCCCAATTATTGAAGGGTGGCGGTGGAGTCGCCCAGCTGGAGGAGGGTGGAGGAGGTTCAGTCGCCCAATTATTGAAGGGTGGAGGTGGAGTCGCCCAAGTTTGATTAAGAGTTGGAGAGGGAGTCGCCCAGTTGGGAAGAGAAGAAACTGACACCTCTTGATCTTCCAAAACCCATGGTGGAGGAGAAGTGGCCAAAATGTCTGCTCCCTCTGGAATGGTTCGTGGTTCCTCTTCTCTAGTGCTATTATTTTCTTCCTGTGCATTCTCCTCTGGATGTAGAACAACTTGAGAAGTACCTAGGGCTTCATCTGGTCCTCCTTCCATGTGGAGTTGTCTCATCACCTTGTCTGGCCCGGCCACCCATAAGGTGTCACTTCCCCAGTCATGTACCGCTTTACTGTGGCGTAGCCATGGTCTTCCTATCAGCAAAGGAAATCCTCCCTTCACCTTAGGGAGTGTTATTACCACAAAGTCCAGCACAAATTTTAAGTTATGTATGATGACTTCAACCTTTTCCACTATGCCTAATGGGCTTACTTTGCTTTGGTCTGCCAGTGATACGGTAAAGTGAGCATCTTTAGTTGGTCTCAGGTTTAGCCATGACATGGTGTACTCCGGCATCAGATTAATACCAGATCCTCCATCAACTATCACTCCTGCCAAGGGAGTTCCCTTGATACTTACAGTTAGTCTAGGACTCTTGTAATCAGTGAGAGGTGCCATCCTAGATGGTTCTGAGCTATAAGTTGATGGTACAGGTGTTTGTTGGGAAGTTAGAGAAGTGAAGCCTTGCCCGCCACTTAATATGGTGCCAGGGTCTAACCCATTTATGGCAGCCATTACTTCTCCTCTGAATCCAGGACTCATTGCTAACAAGTTATATAGAGATACCTGTTGGTAGGTGCTCTGCAAGACTTGAACTGCCGTGAGGAAGCCTTCTTGGCTGTTCCTCGAAGTAGATCCATGCTGGAATTGCCTTAGGTCCTCCTTAGATACTGCATATGCTTTGTCAATAACTTGCTCATTAGTATCTTTATCTCTTCCCAGTGAGATTTTTGCTTTGTCTTGGTGGTGGTTGGCTCCATGAGAAGGTTCATGCTCCATGGTCTTTTTCTCTTTGTCTTTTGATGAATCTGTTGCTTCTTTTGCAGCATCTTTCAAAGCTACCTTCTGTTTTTGTGCCCTAGTCATGACTCCGGAAAGTTCCTCGAGTTGGACTACTCGGGCGCTTGGGGAGCCTACAGTGCCCTTATCATTAGATACTGTGATCATATGCAGGGGGCAAGAGTTACCTG
Source organism: Ceratopteris richardii (assembly GCA_020310875.1). Classification (NCBI taxonomy): domain Eukaryota; kingdom Viridiplantae; phylum Streptophyta; class Polypodiopsida; order Polypodiales; family Pteridaceae; genus Ceratopteris; species Ceratopteris richardii. Next base: position 49,517,819 of record CM035423.1, read on the forward strand.
GCGTGCTTGTAGAAGGCATTGACTTTGGGCAGTCCTTCGTGTAATGATCCCTTGTTTCAGGACAATTTTTGCATGGTGGAGCATCCTCAGGAAGCGAACATTTACTTTGGAAGTGTCCATACTCCCCACATCTGTAGCACATTATAGGCCTAGGTGGTCGATTCTGACGAGGTCTACCTTCTTGCCGTTGAGGTCCTTGATTGGTGTAGAAAGTTGTTACTGGAGGCGTTGTAGTGGATGGTAATGGTGGCTGCCCCAATAGAGAGGATTGAGCCACTCCTACCCATTGAGCTACCGGAGGTTGCCCAGGCATCATAGTCTGATTTCCAAGACCCTTTAGAAAATAACAATCCTTGGCCTCATGGCCACCCTTGCCACAGAACTGGCATGTTAGCTTCCTTGGACATTCGTGTGATGTGTGTCCTTGGGTACTACACAGAGAACACCACAGTCCAGTTCTTACCTCCCTTAGTGTCTTGAGTTCTTCAAGCTCTTGTCGTAATTGAGCGAGACCTTCTGAAGTTCCCTTGTCCTCTTCTCGATTCCTTTGCAGCTTCAAGGTCTCTAGTTCCTTCCTCAAGGCTGTCACCATGTCTTCATCTTGGGGAAAGGTTTTTCCCGGATGTGCTCCAAAATGGACTCGTGCAGCCTCGATCCTTGTGGCAGCTGCTTCGAATTCTCTCAAGGTGGAGTCGGGTCTCAACAGCTCTCTTAGCTTCTGCTGGGTGGACTTCGGCAAGGCCTTCTCCACCCACTTCTTGACAAGGAAATCTCCCGGTGGTTCCGGCAATCTTGCTACTAGTGACCTTGCCCGCGTCATAAGTTCTGAAAATGATTCTCCCATATGCAAGATTAGATTCTCAAGTTCATCCAAGGTTCTTTCTGTAGAGTTACCTGGTCGGAATGCATCTGTAAACTCGGTCCTCAATGCTTCCCATGTCTGGAAATGGTTTTCCGCGTACTGGCTGAACCATTTGTCTGCCAGTCCTTCAAGAGTGGATGGAAAGAGAGCAAGGAATGCGTCCGGTCGTTGTTGTAAGCCTCTGCTCTTACAAGTTGAAAGAAATCTTCGTACATGATCTTCGGGATCTTCATTAGCACCTCCGTGAAATGAAGAAAATCTGATATTGATTCTTGACAAAAGAGCGGAAAGCTCTTCTGCCATGGCCTTGTTAAGAAGAGTGCGTTGAGTTTTAGTTTTGTCGTCTAACCCTTCTACTCTAGAGACTAGGTTTGAATCTAACCCCTCGATTCTAGAGACCAGGCCAGAAACAGAGAGGCTTCTTATGGGTGTTTGGAAAAAATCTGGCCGTCTTCTGTGATAACACTTGATTGGTGTCTTCTTAGGGTTTAGCTGCCTCTCCTTGCTAGTTCTGGTGTGGGTCATGGACCATTTTTGGAACTACTTCTGCAAGAGGAGTTCGCCCCAAGGAAGAGGTCACCCGGAAGAAGTCTTCGCCCAAAAGAGGTTACTCCAGTGGAAAGTTGGAGGAGGGGAAGTTTGACACCCAAGGGGCCAACACGGAGGATAGGAAGAGTGGTCGCCAAGCTAGGAGCCGGAGAGGAGGTGGAGGAATAGTCGCCCAGAAGGAGCCGGAGAGGAGGTGGAGGAATAGTCGCCAGGAAGGAGGATGAGGAGGAAGAGGGCGGTCGCCTAGGAAACCAACAGAGGAGGAGGGGTCGCCCAAGAATCCAAGAGGAGGAGAGTCGCCCACCAAAAGTGAGAGGGATGAGGAGTAGTCGCCCAAAATTGAGAAAGGTGAGGAGAAGTCGCCCGGAAGGTAGGGAGGAGTAGGAGGAAAAAGGGCAGTCGCCCAAGAGGGTAGGAAGGGGGAGGAGGGGAAAAGTGGCTCTGGGTACTCAATCTTAGACAATTACTCAAAGGGAAGGGTACTTAAGTCTTAAGTGATTTCTCAAATAACGAGAAAT
>CM035423.1:49532247-49559747 GCA_020310875.1 Ceratopteris richardii
AAAATGGCTTTGTCAGTTCTGAAAACAGTTCGACAAGGCATAAGAGTTGAGAATCAATTCAGTTTGAAAGCAAAACATAGGAGTAGTGTGTCACAAACCCACGAAACAGCACTCACACTTTAGTAAGTGTAGTAAGTTCGTTGAGTTCTGCTGGAATGGTGCCATTCGCCTCATAATTTGATAGTGATCTTGAGGCACACATTTTGATGCACGCATTTGGCACAAGGGATGTTAGCTTTGAGCTTGCGATATTCAACTATTAAAAAATGACTTCTTATAGTCACATTTCTGTGATTCCAGTGTTATTAGTTGAGCAATGAAGCCAGTCATATCCATATCCGACTTTCAGTTTGATATACTATTAAGTTATATCAATCTTTGGACTTAATTACCACTAGCGTGGTTTGGAACTTCTGGGGAACTACTTGCTTCCTAACGAGTTTGAATAATTCCATTCTCACTACTAGAGAGAATTTTATTCTTCAAGCACTTGAGATTCCTTTCAAGGAATCAAATAATACTAAGCAAATGATTCATCTTGGAATCTTTTGCTTTACTACAATGATTTTTAAAAGAAATTCTTGACTTTTGGGCAAGACTAAGACTCAAAGCTTTATTGCTTGTCCAAAAGATATGCCTCCTAAACCAATGAAATAGTCAATTATACTATTTCATTTAATGGTTTATCTTTTAGGAAGTATCCTAATTTCTTAAGATCACTTTGACTATGGTTTCTTCTTAAGCCACAATTAGCTTAAACGAAACCAAAATAAATCTCTAATTTCCATGGTTTCTTAAGACTTTGCATTTTTACCAGAGATGCAACGTATGGAATATAACAACTATCTTAAAAAGTTCAATTAGTATAGGTTTCATTTAGCTTTATTTTATTTCTATCACGTATTGGGATAGAATCAAGTAAAAGCATTCATTAGCAAATGCTCAATGATCTTAACGAAGCTTTTATCATCCTACTTGGATGTATGAATTTTTACATCCAAGCTTGTCTTTATGATTTTCTAAGTTTTTCCTAGACTTAGGGTCATCATGGAAATTTGCAAGTAGCCCTATTTTCTTACCATTCACATGAGTAAGAAAATTGAACACTTGACTTTTAGTGGGCCTACTTTTCCTAAGCAAGATCCCTAATATGTGATTCCTAAGTATCACTTTTGAAAAAAAGTGAACTAACTACTTGAGTTGCATAGTGTGTACCTAAGTTGTGAAGCCTTAGGGACTTGTGTCAATGAGATTGTACCTCAATCGTCCCACAAGTGCATAAGTGGTGGATTAATACACGTTTAATTATCAATCCGAGGAACCACAAGAACCAAGTGTATTAAGATGTGTGCACACATGATAGTAAGTGAAGTATCCAAGCTACAATGCATGTGACTAGATAGACTCAAGTACCTCTCCAACCCACTAATGCTCTTAAAATGCATGCCACGATACCATTTACAACAGTAAGCACAAATTCAAAATTTTCTTTCAGTTTCGAACTCTAAATATGGTCAATAGCAGGCTCCTTTTGAAGCTCTCGATGAGACACATCTATTAGTAGTACATGCAGTCGAATCTGACAAGCGTACTTCAAGTTGTGAACAAAATAGTGAATGGCAGGAAATATCAACACTTACTCCACAACTCATTATGGCTCACACACACACTACAGAAGATCACAAGTGATGGGAAGTGGTAGACCACAGTCCTACACATGCATTTCAAGCATTACACACACACAAAAGATCATGGAGAAGGAGGAAATCAGCAAGAAAGAAGCAAATTCGAAAATCTTCTTCAAAGCTCACAATGGCAAAAAGTTCTTTACAAGAGTCACAAAGTGACTTATATACATGTGCCCTAAAAATGGTCCTTTCACACAAGAGACCGGCAGTTTTATTGACTCGCTCTAATTTCCTAATATTTTACAGGAATTATGTTACAATGATTCGGGCTTATGCATGTAGAGGACTCCTCTAGTGCATTTACATAGCTTCAAGGAAGTTTCATAGGATTTTGAGAAGAAAAATTATGCTCGTAATTTGAAAATTTTTTGGGGGCTACTCTTTTGTTCTTCTTTACTCTACACACATAGCTGCTAAGAGCTTTGCAACTAACGCGTTTGCCATTTTTCCTAAGTGTCTAACTCGAGTTAGAAAAAGCAGATAATAATTAGGAAATTAGATTTGTTCAACTACCTAGCAAAAAAAAATAGCAAAAAACCATGCTTCATCATATGTCAATGCATATTGTTGCATGCAAATGCATGTGACTACCGTTCATGTGTTTGCATGTTTGTTCCTTTTTATGCACCAAACTTAAATCGATTAGTTCTTGAGCGTGCTACACATGCATTCAAGCATGCACAAACGATCTACTTGCTATCTTTTAAAAAGATATAAACATACATGTGCACAAACTTGAGTGCATCTTATATCTTTTTCAAGCAAGAAGGAAGTTTATGTGCATAAAACAGTCTTTTAAAAGGAGAAACACACCAACATTCTTTCATTCCCATGCGGTGATATATAGATGCATGCTTGTGCTTAATGAGTGTTTCAATATGTTTATGCTCTTTCATTTAGCTTTCATTAATTTATATCAATATCATAAAAAATGAAGTTTTCTACCATACTTCAATGATAATAAAATGCATCCTACATGAAAGCATAGAGTAAAAACAAATATTGAAACCTATCATTAACTTGGAAAATACTTATCTCCAGATAGAGCTACATCCTTCCATTGTCCAAAAGAAGAACCAAGTAACATAGCTTGCCCTATATGTCACATTGAAGGTTCAGTTCTCACTTTTGCATCCTCTAATGGTAAGTTTTCTATTGTTTCTGAGCTCCTCTACGACTTGATGATGCTCATGTGTTCTGCATTCCTCCTTAATCTAGATGACAAAATAAAATATACACAAACTACAACCTGGTTCATCTTAGATTAGAGCAACGCATGTCTCCTAGGAGTTTACAAGATCAATCTTATGGACGTCAACCCTGTGCACCGCGAGAGTTAGCAGAGTTTCTTCATATTTGAGGTGTCGTGAGTTCACGTGCATAGATTATTTTGCCATCGAGCTCATACACAGGGCGATCAACATATTCAAATTGATATGCAAGATCATACCATGTACCTAGTGCTCAACACAATGGCAAATACAAGTGAGCTCGTATTGATAGATTAAAGTTCAATACTCACAAGGGATTGGAGCCTTCTAAAAGCATCCAATTAGGTTTACTCTAGTTAACTAGGACACTTGGCATACATGAAGATACATGAAGTTACCTGACCGACACATGGATGGTTAGAATCCACCTGCCCAAGAAGGGAGTCTCCTGGAGAGAGCTATATATAGAGGCATATAGTTGGGAGGAAAGTCATCTCGCTAGCATGTGGTGGTTGTTGTAATCCTCGTTCTCTTGCATTGGTATCAGAGCCAAGCTTTCATTGTGATCTTGCTAGGCTCATCATCTTCTTCATTGTAATGTGCTTTCTTTCTTAATAATATCCTCATCGTTTTTTCTATGCAGAGCATCTTGCCCCTCTGGCTTCGGATTCTGATAGTACACACCCTTTCGTTTTGTGTGTTTTGGGAGCAAAAAGAGGGCGAATCCTTTTCCATTGAACATCACCATCAAGGGATCAATCTCGCAAGCTTATCATAGATATCTAATGTCGAATCCGTTGTGCTTTGCTCTTATGTCATGAGATGCACGTTTTGGCATAGATTCGAAAAGAAAATGGATAAGCCTACAGATTCTGAAGCGACTATAAATACCAAGTCTCGAACTTGATTCACCAGCATAAAGGGGCGTCACGATATGCATTCTGCAAGTGCTTGTCTGATATTTTTTCTTATCCAGAAAATTATATGATTCTATTCTATGTATTCATGTGACACCAGAGTTGAATACAGGATATCTCAAAAGAAGGTGGACTGATGCTGATAGCTTTTGTAGATATGAGGGATCAAGCTGGATTCCTTCAGCATGCTGACAGCTCTACGATTCGATCTACTGTATGACCTTACGATGGCGAATATGCAACTTCATCATTTTGGCAACATTGCTGAGCGCTCTGGACATGCATAACAATATAATATTTGATTTTAGCACCTTGATGGAGCAAAAGAGCACACGTAGTGCTCAGAGATCAGCCGAATTTGAACCATTGAACTCATCTGTGCCAAACTGTCGATAAGATGGTGATTATGTGGGTCTCGAACATGTGATTGACGGATTAGGATTCTCTTGCACTCCCACAACGGCATCACAATTATACTATGGGAAAATTGAACTCTAATCTATGAATATGAGCTCACTTGTATTTGCCATTGTGCTGAGCACCACAGGTACATGGTATGATCTTGCATATCAATTTGAATATGCTGCTCAACTTGTGTATGAGCTCGAAGGCAAAATACTCTATGCACGTGAACTTATGACACCTCATATATGAAGAAACTCTGCTAACCATCAAGTGCACATGGTTGACATCCATAAGATTGATCCCTTAAACTCCTAGGAGACATGCGCTACTCTAATCCAAGATGAACTAGATCGTAGTTTGTGTATATTTATTTTGTCATCTAGATTAAGGAGGGATGCAGAACACATGAGCCTCATCAAGTCGTAGAGGAACTCAGAAACAACAGGACACTTACCATTAGAGGATGCAACCCCATGGGGATTGAACCCAAGACCTCCTCCTTTACACCCTTGAGACTTGGCCACTAAGCTTAATGGATCACTTGTTTACAAGAGCGAGAGCACAAAACCTTCTAGTAAGTCTAGACTTAAGATCTTTGGTCATACACACGGGTGACCAAACGGTGTCCCATTTCAGATCTGACAAACCGACTGGGCCCTTAGACCATAGATTTACTTTATTGCACTAATCTTTAAAGCCAACTCAGTGACTTGTATCAATGTCCTCAAACTTGATCCAATGTCTTCTATCTTGTTTTCAAAGATGTTTCCACATACAAAAACCTTTGTTCAAGAGCCTCTCAGATCCTGGGCAGTTCTTGATGACTCTTCACTCTCATGTTACTTGTAATCCAAGACCAAATAGATTCATGATTTCTTATGCCAACAACCCACTTGCAACCATTAATAATGTAATAAAAGTGTTTCACTTTGTTTCACCCTTTTGATGAGGAGCACACTAGACCCAAACCCTTGGGGAACAATCAAAAAATGAGAGAAGAAGAGTGTGATTAGATCAAGCTCTTTCCATCTAACGATCTCGATGAGAGAAAGGATGTTGTTGTTTCTAGAAACAAGCTTGGGCCAAGAAGCTTCATCATTACATTAAGCTTTATCATCCATTTGGACACAAGCTTATTGGCCAAGACATCCACATCCACCCAAGCTCAAGGCACAATGTTGAACATGATGAGGATTTCCTATGAAGATCCAGTGGTAACAATTATTGATCTATTTGATATGCAACTTGTTGAGCCCATGTAGCTCAGTGATGAGTAGCACCTCCTTTAATGTCAATCCGGGAAGACGTGAGGATGGTATGAAGACCTCGAGCAAGTGGCGGCACAAGTGCGTGAGTGAGAAGCACACAAGCATGCACACACATACACACACACGCGCACACAAGGCAAGACAAAGAGTGAGAATCAATGGAGCTTTTTTAGATTACTTTCAAAATGCTCTTACAAGTTCGTTTCAATTACAATCTAACCCCAAAAATGAGCTCTCTAGCTCCTTTTATAGTTTTTGACTAGCTTTTGGCCCTGTCCAGACCTAGTGTCCGGCCTAGTTAAAAATTAGGTTCCAGGGCTTATTTGGGGGCTCAAACGAGATCTAAAAATTATGAAAATTGGTACGCAACTACTTCTAAGGCTCCTCAAGCTCAAGGACTCCTTGGCTTGCACAAAATGGAGCTACAAAAATGTGAAATGAGATTTACAATGATTATTAGTGATAAAAATCACTGTTGTTGTAGGGATTTCTTCTAGTGATCTGCCATACATATCTTCAAGCTCCCTACTTGCTCTTCTTCCCTGCATGTCCATCTCTCTGATTTGCATTAATGTCTTGAAAAAATATTGGCCTACTTGCCAGATCTTCTTTTGTCCCTTCGCTCTGACTCCCTTCTTTGACTTTCACGTCTTGTAGTTCCTGATGTACCAAGGCTACTGCCAACACCCCCCCCACTCTCGCGTCTGTCGCCCCTGACAGACCCTTGTCTAGCTGCTTTTTGTACGTAGTATTGTACAACATCGGCGGCGAGGTGGTGTTCTTCTAACCTGAGTCCCCTTGCTAGATCTGTCAGCAATGCATCCCAATTGACTGGCCCTGGGACATCTGGATGTGGCACCCGTAACTGCTCTGAGTGAATGGTTCGCTCCACAGCAAATAAATGGAGGAGATGTGAGGGTCTGGGTACAAATATTTCTGAGTGGTATTCCCAGAACCCTGTTATGAACATCTCTTCGAATGTTTGTTTAAAGCAGGCTGGGAGGTATTTTATTCTGGCGTGCCAAGCGTATATCACCTCTATGGAAGGAGTGGTGCTCATGTCATAAACTAAATCTTGGTTTCCTGTAAGGAATCCGACGCCTGAGAAGTGTGGGTCCTTGATATTCTTGAATGTCCTGAATGTAATAAGCATTAACTCAAAAATTTTCATGCACATCTGGGCCATTACATCAGGGGTATTCTTTAATCGGATGCTCCAGTGCCGTATAGTGGAGATCATGTAATTGACGGTGGGAGGCCCTTGAGGGGGTGCTAGATAGACGTAGTTTAACCATTTGGCGCATCCCTTGATATTCTTGACTGCAATGGTAAACTCTGGCCATGTACGTCTGCGGAGTACAGGAACATAACAAGGGTTATATTTAATAAAAAGAGGCATATTCGTCCAGGTGCGAACCATCTCCGGATAGGTTTCGAGGAGTCGGATCCTCCAAGTGGGTTGATGAATGGATCCTTTTTTAGCACTCTCTGGGATGTCATCTGGCCCAAATTGTGTAGCAAACGTTGGAGGTTTGCCACATTTATGTTGGATTTCTGCATTGTAGTCCGCCAGGAGTATACAATAGGGCACGTATTGATCATCATTGGTTCCGATCCATCTATGGTGGGACATGCTGCGGAAGTATTCTGATTTAATAATAGTGTCCTCTATCTTTGCCATAGATTGGATCTGAACTGCCACTCGATCTTCATGAGTTGATGCCGTTTTCTCTAGTGTTTGGAGCCACTCAGGTACTTCGATTTCTAACGTATCCATTCCTTCTGCGGTTTGCTCACCACCTGGCATTGGCATAGGAACGTAAGGTTCCTCATACGTCTCATCTACCTCGATGGGTACCAAATCCTCGGGTTCAGGTTCGACCACTGGAGAGGGTTGCCTTTCATGTGTGAGTAATCTTGCCTGTAATTCGGCCACCTGCTCTTTCAATGCCATGACTTCTTCTGAAGTCGTGGTCGTTTCTGTGACTTTGGGTGCTGTCTGTTGCTCTTGGAGTTGATTGCGCAGCGCATCACGTTCCCTTTCCAAGTCATCATGAGCTTCTAATAGATCTGCATAGCTGTCCAAGATTGTCTTCATTGTCTCTGAGGGCACAGCTTTAAACTGCTCTGGATCAATTTCGTGTGGAGAGCCTTCCATTGCTGCTTCTAGATTTGCTTCATTTTGCTGCTGCAGCCTCTTGTTTTCTTCTAGGGCGGCCGCCATGTGTTTTCTGAGAAGTGCCAGGTTACGCCGGACTTTGAGATTATCGGCTTGGTATACCTCGAGCAGAGCTTCTAGTTGTTTGGCACCTGATTCTGTCGATGGTTGGGGGGCCGCCAATAAGGTTTGGTGAGCCTGCTCAAGCGTCGTGTAGCGTTGATTCAGTTCTGCATTTTCTGTTTGTAGAGTGAGAAATTGTCTTTGTAAGTTTTGATGGTGCGTTTCCAGACTCTGATACCGGTTGTCCAGAGCTTTGTACTCATGCTGGAGCTGGTATACACATTGGTTTAATGCTAAGAATATGTTATTTACATTAAATAATGCTGGGAAGGGTGAAGATGCAGGGGGGATGGGGGCGGGAATGGGAGAGGTGAATGATGTGGATGTAGGCGGAGATGTGGGTGGAGGGGGTATAGGTGAGGAAGGTGTCATGGGGGGAGGAAGTGGTGCTGTGGCAGGTGAGGTTTCCATCGTGTCAACTGTTTGAGTGACGGTGTAGATGGGAATCGTGGGTGGAGTGGATGTGACATCGGTGAACAGGGTGGTGAAGGTGGGCATGGTGACGCCCCCGTAATGGATTCCCGGAGAGAGTGGGATGCCCATGACAATGGTAGTGGTAGTGGATGTGGTGGTGTTAGTGTCCTGTGGTGGAGTGAATTGTGTAGTGTGAGGTGGGGATGGTGGTGACAACGGTGCTTCGTGATATTCTTCTGCTTGCGCTGACTCGCCTGGTGCTGATGTATTGATGTGAATTTGCTTTCCGGACCTCCTGGGACGAACGGGAACTCTTTTTTCAAACCTGTGGATGTAGGCCACTGCCTCATGAATGGCCTCATCCAGTCCCACGGCGTCGGCATGAAGGTTCATGGACTCAATGAACAACTCGTCCACACCTTCCTCCGCTAGCAAGTCGTTCATGAGTCTTTTGCCCTGTTCTAGAGACATCTTATGCTGTTCCTGAACCAGTCGCATGGTTCGATATAGTCTCTTGATTTGTGCCGAATATGCTGGGGCACTTGCTAACTCGGAGAGTTCGTCATATTCTTGCTGTTGTTCTTCGTCGGCTTCTTCTTCGTCTCCTCCTGCCTCTTGTTCATCTACATCGACTTCTACAACTTGGGGTTGGGTGGGGGCCGATGTTGTTTTGGGTCGTGGTTCCTGAGCTCGCGCTGCTTCCGCTTCGAGGTTAGAGTCATAGATTAATCTGGCAATTTCTTCATCCGTGAGGTCCTCAAGAGTAAATCCCTGTGGGAATTCCAAATCGGATGGAATGGGTGGAAACACTAGATTAGGCCCCTCCGTGCTTGGTCGTGGTAGCCGGATCGTGAATGGCCTAACTCGTCGTGTCTGGGGAGGAGTGATTTCTGGTGTAGCGGTAGCTCCCCTTGGTTGGGCACAGGGTAGTTGGACTCCCCCCCTCATCTTCTTGGATGGGGGACCTGCTGTTGATAGTCTTCTTTGGAATTCTTGGACTCGGGACCATACGAGTGCCCGCTGAACAGGCACGTCATAAGCCAAGCATCTATAGATTATTCTGGTCAAAGCACAACACCCGTGGAGCACATTCTTCTGTTTTTTGTTCCACCTTTGATGCGCTAGGTGGATCTGGTCTATGATCCAGTGTGGCACATTGATGGGCAGGCTTTCGGTTTCTGCTAGATATAAACTGAACCATATTTTTTTCGGGGGCATTGTGAATCGTTCTTGGGCGGGAAACGCAAAGTGTTGCATGATGGTTCGCAGGTGAAGCGCAATGGTAGGTGTCATTGCTACCATATCCTTCAACTTATTCAGATCCTTGTGCTTCATGCGACCTGGGACCATGGTTTCCTTTTCTGTTGGGATGTGCATGCCATACATTCCCAATGCTTCTCTTACCAGGTTGAGGTCCAGCTTGAACCTTTTAAGCTCATTACCCGGCAGCAGTGATGGCAACACAAAGGTGCTGTCGCCTCCTTTGGTCCTGCTTGGCGTGATTGTACTGATCAGATATGAACATCGTAAAAAATCCGGCTTTGGTATGTGGGCCCTGAAGTAACTTTCCACACCCGCTTTGACCCAAACTGATCTCATGACTTCGGCATTTTGGTAGCTTTCAAATTCGCGTGTGAAAAAGTGGTATCGACCCCATTTGCCATTGAACTCCAATTCTGCTTCCCAGAAGTAGGTTCCATCGCCCAGTGGTCCAGCAACATCACTGAACCAATGCGCATGCTTACCTACTTGAGAAGTGTGTCCTTGAGGAGGATCCTGGATGGGGAGCACATGCACTTCTTGAAGCTCTTGCGGTCTTGCAGTGAGACGTGGCTCAAGGAGAAGTGTTTCTATGTCCACGATCTGGGGCCCAGATCCGGCTTGAGAGCTGGTACCTGCTTCTGCCATGGCCCTGTTTGCTGATTGGTTCTGTGAGAATATAGAACCAAGTGTTAACATTGTAATGGACAAAATAAATCCGTTGTTGTCCCCGTTACAACATTAACATAAGGTAGATGGTGAGTTAGTGGTTAGTAAGTGCATGAAGGCAGTGTGTGTAGTTAGTGATTGTGTTGTCCTAGGAAACTATTGCAGTTAGTAAGTGGGTTATGAATTTACAAATTGGGGTCGGGGGGTTTATTACAGGCCCTAGGCTGCCAAATGCAGTGAATGGGCTTTGCTTTCGGTTTCGGAGAGTCTCTACAGAGCTTTTTCGGTGTCGTGGTTTGAAAACGAGGCCTTTTTGGGACCCATATACAATTGATTACATGCACGTTCTTGGGTTTTGGTGTGTACATGAGTGTCGAGAACGAGTGAAATCTGGCAGCATGCGTCGCTGCGTTATGCTGTTTAAGTTGTGGCCTCAGCGTAGCTACTTGTGCCATCAAGCAAGCCTTAGGCACCCAAATTTGTCTTGATTGTGGGCTTGCCTTCATCGACTTCTTGGGCACCCAAATAGATTTTACTTTAGCAGAAGAATTTCCGGAAGACTTCTTATTAGCGTTGCGTTGTTGGTCACTAATAAGAGGCTTTGCCCCTGTAGTTGACGGTGGTGCAACTGGTCGTTCGCCTTTCCGCACCCATACCTGGTCTATTTTCTGGGCTGTTCTGCTGCGCAGGTACTTTTGATCTCTGACATAGGTAGTACCCTGCTTCTTCTGCCTTTGATCCACCTTGGGTTGCTGCCTCCTTCTAGCCTTTGGAAAAGAAGGGAGTTCCGTTGCATTCCTGACTCCTTTTTTGCAAATATCATTCCTCTGCAACACATAGTTTTGGACAAGAACAGCATGGTCATCTTCATGTGTACCCCTGGAAGGACCAGGAGTCTGTGCCTTTCCTAGTTCCTTGAGTGCTCCATTGTCTAATTCTACTGTAACTCGACTATGATTGACCCAAACCTGGAGAAGTCCACTTCTTAGGTTTAGATTGACTGCTTGGTCATAGATCCAATCCTGACCCAAGACGAGAGGTTCAGTGAGATCCTCATCTTGACACACTAGTACTTTAACGGTCATTGCCTCCTCGTGAATGTAGAGGGGAAGTTCCACCTCGCCCATGCAAGGGGTTTCCACGCCTCCCAATCCTATGAGGTATGCTTCCACAGGATGGACAGTTAACTGTAACTCTTGACAGTAAGACAACTTAACAGCGCTAGTGGCAGCACCTGAGTCAATCAAGGCTCTTACAGTCCTTGTACTCTTTCCTTGTCCTATGTCTATGGTTATGAAAGGACGTCTATCAATTATTCTATTCGAGCTTGTTCCTGCAACTTCACACATGGCTATGGGAAATCCTTGGTCCGCAGAGTCATTCGCTCCAGGCTGATCTCTACCTTGCCTTCGTAATTTCATCCTTCGGATGCGTTCTAAAGCCTCTGCTTGAGCTTCTTCTCTAATTCTCTTTTCTTCCTCTTTGCGTTTCTTAGCAGTGTTGAGTCGGCTAAGCATTTCCTCCGTGAGGGGTTCCTGATACAACTTGACTCTGCAACCGCTAATATAATTTGGGAGAACATCACCCTCTAATGTGGCCAATTGCACTGCTCCACTTGTGGAGATCCTATTGATGATCATAGGTCCGTAGCCTCTCTTTTCTAGCTTCCTCGCGTGTTGTTTTAGTGTATAGACTAAGACTAGATCTCCTGCTTTCAAACCCTTATCCTTTACGTGGGCATCAAAGTATGCCTTCTGTCTCTTCTTGGCAGCATATATGCCTGCAGCAGCTCGCAGTCTTGTTTCTCCTAATCGTTCAAGGTCAAAAATTCTAGAGGATAGCTCATGACCTGTCCATTCGTGCTCTTGTGCTACTCTCAATGTAGGGATCAGGAAGTCCAAGGGTAGCACAGCGTTTTGGCCGAATACCATCTGAAAGGGGGTGGCTTGGAGTACCGTTTTGTAGGCAACTCGGTATGCCCAAACAGCATGGTGTAGCTGTTTGTCCCAGTCAGAGCGTTTAGTGTTCACTAATTTTGTCAGCACATTGCACAAAATCTTATTAGTGCTCTCAGCTTGACCATTAGCTTGAGGGTGATAAGGGGCAGACTTCTTGTGTATTACCAAGAATTCTCGGAGTAGATTTTCAATCACTTCGTTCAAGAAATGAGTGCCTCTATCACTTACAAGCTCTATGGGTAGTCCATATCTCGTGAATACATTCTCAAACAAGAATTTGGCAGTTGTTTGAGCATCGTTCTTGGTTGTAGCTTTTACCTCTACCCACTTGGTGAGATAATCTGTTGCCACAATGATGTATTCCGCATGAGAGCCTTTCGCTGGGGGATTAATAGGGCCTACGAAGTCTATTCCCCACTTAGAGAATGCGCGTCCACCCATCATAGGTTTCAGTGGCATCTCATCTTTGCGTATAGGATACTGAGTCCTCTGACAGACGTCACACCGTTTCACATAGGTATGTGCATCCATGTGAAGTGTAGGCCACCAAAAGCCCGTAAATAGTATTGCCTTGATTACCCGATCTGGTCCAAAGTGTCCTCCTGCTACACCTTGGTGAGCAGTTTCTAAGATCTTAAGATACTCACTTTCATGGACACACAGTCTCAGGTAACCATCTTTACCGCGCTTATATAGATTATCACCTATGAGTGAATAATCCAGGGCTTCTTGTTCTAAACTCCTTTTCCTAGCTAGAGTCATGTCTGGGGGGAATGTGTTTGTCCGCAAGAATGATACTAGAGGTTCACTCCAATCTGGCACAATGGATACTTGATAGAGAGTGGCATGTTCCACAGGTGGTTTAGTGCAACAGATTGGGCATTCTTTGCACAACTTTTGGACATCCGCTTCCATAGTTGGCCAGTGCACTCCGAATCTCTTTAGAGTTTGCAACGTTCGTTGCTTCGAATGGTGTTGCTCTAACGCACCTACATGTGCTAATTGCAACCATTTAGCGTACTCATCCTCTTCTACGCAACAAGCCAAGATCCCTTGATCTGTGTGCTTGTACATGCTCCCGGCCATGATGTGATACTTTTGGGCTTTTACGATCTCTCTATTCCGTGTGTTTACCACTGGATGGTTGGGCCCGTATGTCAAGACTGGTACCAATGGCTGAGCCCACTGCGGCACCACCTCCAAATTAAACAAGTAAGCATCAGGAAGGTCATCTGACACTCCTTGTGGGGCTTCCCCAGATGTGAGCCTAGAGAGATGATCTGCTCTCAAGTGAGTCCTACCTTTTCTTACCACAACCTCAAAGTCATATTCCATTAGTAAGAGAAACCATCTTACTAATCTACCTGTATTGCATGGCTTGTTTACTAAGTACAACAATGCCTGATGGTCCGTAAAAAATTTAAACTTATTTGCAAGCAAATAATGTCTAAACTTTTTAACTGCATATACCATGCCTAATCCTTCTCGCTCAGTAGTGGTATAATTTCGTTCAGCCGCATTCAATTGTCTACTAGCATAGGCAATTGGAAGATCCATACTACCTTCACCAGTAGGTTGTGCAAGCACACATCCAATAGCGTAATTGGATGCATCAACATGAACATGGAATGGCTTATTCCAATCTGGTGTGGTCAAGATTGGTGCTGAACATAATCTTCGTTTAAGTTCTTGGAAGGAATTCTCACATTCATCCGTCCACTCAAAGTTTGTCAAGAGTCCGTACATGGGCTTTGCAATGACAGCATACATGTGTATGAATCGTCGATAATAACCGCAATGCCCCATGAAAGCTTGTACTTCCTTGACATTCTTTGGCCTAGGTAGCTCTGTTATGGCTCGCACTTTCTCTTCGTCAGTAGATATGCCATTCTTTGACACTATGTGTCCTAGAATCTTGCCTTGCCTGACCATAAAAACACACTTTTCGGGGTTCAGGCAGACTTGATATTCTCTACATTTGTCAAAGATTTGTTTGAGTTCAGGAATGTGGGTTTGCCTAACATTGGAATGAGCACAGAGATCGTCAACATAGACTTCTAAACTCTTCCTCAGGAACTCCTTAAACACATGGCACATCAGCCTCTGGAAGGTGGCTGGTGCATTGGTAAGCCCAAATGGCATTACTCTAAAAGCAAAAATGCCCCATTCTGTGGCAAAGGCTGTCTTATGCTGATCCTCTGGAGCTATGGCTACTTGATTGTAACCCGAGAATCCATCAAGGAAACTGTACACTTCCTTGCCTGCCACTCTTTCTAAGAGATGTTCTGTGATGGGAAGCGGATAGTTATCTCGAATCGTGGCGGCATTAACCTTTTTCAAGTTAATGCACACACGCAGCTTGCCATTCTTCTTGGGCACCACTACGATGGGGGATACCCATTCGGTGTGCTCAATTTCGTAGATAAATCCAGCTTCAACCAATCTATCTATCTCTTCCTTGATCTTAGCAGCGTAATTATCGTTATATGTATATGGCTTTTGCTTAGAGGGTTTAGCATCTGAGGTCATGGGAATGGTGTGTGAGCATATATCCGGGTCAACCCCTTTCAAATCCTTGTAACTCCAAGCGAATACATCTCTGTATTCTCTTAGCAAGGCAATCAATTCGTGCTCTTCTTCTTCTGTCAGGTCATGGCCTATATACGTGCATCTCTCCTCTCCTTCTTCTAGGGCCACTACTATTTTCTTTGTGGTTTCTTTGTTATCATAGGCCTCTCCTGATTGTGCCTCTCGTTTAGGCATTCTTATCATGACTCTCCTGTCATCTATCTCATACTTCTTAAAATTTTCTGGGACCTCAAACAAAGATTCTTCTTCTTCCGGTGAGGCTTCTCTCTTCTTTCGTTTCTTTCCTTCTTCCTTTGGGGTCACATGTGTTGCTAATCTTATATCATTTGTAACCTCTCCATGCCTCTGGGGTTGAAGTTCTATTTCATGGAAGTATTCTTCATCTGATGCAAATGGTGGGTCCATAATGATTGACTCTAGATCGGAGTCACTTGCATCCTCAAATGCATCAGGGCTAGGTTCGCATTCTTCTAGAACTGCCTCTCCCATGATTGGCTCTATGGAGAAGACTGAGATATCATAGCCATCCTCATCACAGTGAGGTGTCCATTGTTCTTCATTGATGGCTACGTCCATTGTTGCTAAAATTTCTGCCCAGCCATGGGGTTCAAATTCCTCGTCTGGAAAAACTACAGGTGCATAGTCTGGGTCTTGAATGGGTCTATGAGTTTCGTTCGCACCTACCTCTCTGGCTTTCTCTCTCTTCTCTTCTTCTACTGCTACCTTGCACATCCATAAGTGAGTATCTTCATGCATCCATGAGGATCCAGATCCTATGGAATGCACCGATTCTGTGTCATCTTTGGCTCTATGGATGGGATTCCATTGGATAGGAGGGACATCTCTGTGAGAATAATCTTTGAGATTGACTTTGGTCGTAACACCCAAGTGTTGCAAATACAAGGAGTTGGTTCCCCAATCCTGTACCACTTGCAATTGTCGCATAAATGGCCTTCCCAAAATCATCTCATAGGCATGATTTTTACTGAAGTCACAGATAGCAAAACTATGTTCAAACTCGACACCACAAGTGGTGAGAGTTATCCCTTCTAGCAATCCTAGGGGTCTCTCTATGTGACCATCGGCCATCTGCAATTTCATTCTCGTCGGCCTGAGTGCCGGCTTGCCCCAACGTTTCCATAAGGAGGTTGTGGCAATTGCAACTCCTGCACCTGAGTCCAAAATTGCCTTCGTGGTGTAGTCCTGGTAGGTGATGGGAAGATAGGTGTTCCCCTCTTCACCTTCACACATATCTCCTATCTTATCCAAGGGAATTTCTGGTACTGTCCTGTGGGATCCTGCCCGGGAACGAGGTTTTGCTATTTCTGGTACTTGTTTGGCTACATGTTTCCATAATTCAGGTCTCACCTTGAGTAGCTCTTCTAACTTGAGGTTACCCTGCACGTTAGTGTTCTTCACTACCTCTGTGTTCCTAGGTATGACTGAGTCGTCGTTCCTTACCATGACTGTGGGCGCTCTCATACATGTGGACTTTGCTTCCCATGGGCCTGTGAAGTGGGGTAGCTCTTGTATGGAATTAGACTCAAAGTCCAATCTCTCGAGAGATTGAATACTCTCATGTTCCCCGTAAATAGATGGGATGTCTTGTGGGAATTGGTCGTGTGCATCGTCCACAAGTTCAAAAGGAGGGGCGACCTCACTTTCGTTATCCCATTTGTCTTCTTGAATCTCTCGTAGGAAGTCTGGTGCAAACCGATTCATAGAAGAAGAAGTGTCTGGCTCCGTAGAATTAGGTACATATGCTACCTGGGAAGGAGGGCTTATCCTATCGTTGGCTCTTTCCTCGTTGTCATAGATAGCTGAAGCACCAGCTTCTTGGGGAGGATTACTTATGCTATTACTTTTCCGCACAGGCTCATACGCTCTCTGGGAAGGAATGTGGGTTACCTGTGGAGGTACATAAGCTTTCGAGAGAGGCACCTGTGACCTTTGGGGAGGAAGATAAGCTCCTTGAGGAGGCACATGAGCTTCCTGAAGAGGCTGGCTTATCCGTTCTCTTGCCCTTTCCTTTTTTTGAGGGATAGGCTCCTTTTCTGGCTGTGCAGTTAGCCTCTCTAATCTTTCTAAGGAGGGGAAGTTGTCTGGTTTAGTGGAATTGGCTGCATAAACTTCCGATGGGGAATGGCTCAGGTTTTTGCTTGCTTTTTCTTTCTCCTGATTTTTTCCTTCCTTGTCAGATCTGGCAATTATCCTCTCTAACTTTTCTAGGAATCCATCCAAGTGTAATTGCGTCTTGGCTGAGCCCGAGTAATTGAAAAGGCGACTGGCTTCAAACATAGTCTGAGCCAATGCGACCATTTTCGCGCATAGTTTGGTTCTTTCTATCTCTAGGTCAGCTCTAGGATAGCACTTGGCATGATCCGTGACGTTTGGCCCTTCTTGGATTCTGGCCTGATATGCTTTGAGCATCATGTCTAAGTCTTCAGGAGTGGGATCAGCTAACACTGATCCTACTCTAGGGGGTGGTGAGATTTGATGAGGCGGTGGGGAAGGTGGTGAGTCGGATGGAGATGGGAGTGGTGGAGGCGGGGTGATGTGAGAGGGAGTTTGAGCTGTGAGTTCAGTTATCCTCGCTTTGGTTTCTCTTATGCTTTCCTCAAGTTCACTCATCTTTTTGGCCCATTGTCGTTTCATTCTTTCTCGACTATCTTTCCATGCTCTAGTCCTTTTCTTTGTTACGCTCTCGGTTTCACTAGCCTCTGGGCCCTTTTCCTTGCTTGTCTCTTGGTTTTGCTGTAATGCCTGAGCTCTAGTGACTACCTGCACTGGTGCAGTGGAAGTGACGCTTCCTGAGGAATCTACAACCAACCCAATCACATTGATCGGAGTGATTTTTGGCATATTATTGGGGTTCTTTGGGCAATCTCGTAAAAGATGCTCTTTTCCACAATCTTGGCAAAAACCTTGGATAGTCACTGACTGGGGTTGTGTAGGTGGGGGTAAGGGACAATCACGGATGAGATGATCTCCTTGGCATCTGTAGCACGGTCCTCTTGGGAATGGAGGTCTTACTTGCCTAGGTTGAGGCCTGGGGTTGGGGTTTGCATACATGATGTTCGTGTAATCCGACTCCCAACTAGGTTCACTTGGTTCTTCACTATAGTAAGACTCACCATGTTCTGGAGACTGCATGTAGTAAGCCTGGGGGCTATCGACATGTGTAGAATCAAAGCTATGGTCACTTGGGTCACTTTCTGAGATCAATGGGGTTACTGGTACTATGGCCCTATTCAGGTTTTCTTCTGCAACAGCATACTTTACTGGAATCACGTTAGCAGGGTTTGGGGGCTCTTGAGCTAGTACCGGTTGGGGTCTCTGTTGGGCCTGATATGGTTGCTGATAGGTTTGTTGGGGTCTAGCATATTGTGGTGGTGGAGGATACTGGTTCTGGTATCTGCCTTGTTGGTAGGGTTGAGGGTAGGGTTGCCTAACTGCCTGCTTGTTGTATGGGCAATCTTGCGCAGTGTGGTTTGTGTACTTCCGTTCTATGGTGCAGTACTGGCTACTAGGGTTAACTTGGGGTTGGGCCATAATGGGACACACATTTGCCATGTGGTCGCCACCGCAAGTATAGCATCTTTTCACAGGGGCAAACCTTGGGATTTGTTTGCTAGTTACACCTAATTTCTGAGCTACTTTTTCCGCGAGTTCCTCAATTGATGTAGATTGCGTGGAAGAGTGGCTAGATGCACTATCTGAATCTTTATAGATTTTGGAAAGCTCTAGCTCTTCCCCTAGGTTATCTTCGATGTCAATGCACATGCGTACACACTCTTCTATAGTCCTAGGGTCTTTCAGATACACATAAGATCTTAATTTCGTACTCAACAATCCATCAAGGAATAAGGCTACTTGTTTAGCAGATGTGGGTAACTCCGAAATAGGGCACCTTTCCAGATATTGTCTAAACCTTCTTCCGGCCAATATGACAGTCTCTTGGGGGGTCTGTTTGAAGCTGTGGATCAGTGAGGAGGTATTGTGTCTTATGCCGCTCTTAGAGAACTCTACAATGAATGCCTCTAGGAGTTGGTCTATGCTCCTGAACTGACGCTCATCTAATGGCTGAAACCATGTAAGTGCCGTGTTCCTAAGGGTTAGACCGAAAGCATTGTACTGCGTGAACAGATCCTCAACCTGTTCAGCTCTCAAGACTTGCTTGAATTCCGCCACATGATCATAGGGATCTCCTGTGCCGTCAAAGTAATTCTTCATGGACTTAACTAGCTGGGTGGGTCTCAAAGTTCTTGCGTGCTCTCTAGGTCTCGGCAGAGGGAATCCATCTACATTTCTTTGGTTCCGGTGGGCTCTATGCATCTCAGGTTCTACCCTATTCGTCTCTGTTCTCGTTCTTTCTCTGCCCACGGGGTTGGCGAAACTTACTTCCGGTCTATCTCTACTTCTGTCTCTTTGCGTACCATGAGCTTGGGAAGTTCCAGCCCCAGGGTGACCATAGGATACATTTGATCTAGGTTGGGGGAAAATAAATTCGCCCTTCCAAGTGTAGGCATGTCTATCATTTTCTGTCACCCCAAAGATCCGTTCTGAAGCATGATCTAAGTAAGTTACTCTACCTGGGCTGTCCGGATCCTTAAACTCATAGATCATGATATTTCCTATGTCTGTTGGCTGATTAGACTTATACCTCCAAAAGGCTTCATCAGTTTCTCGATTGAGGAGCAACTCTATGCTCTTGTTGTCTTGGGGGACCCATTCAGGCGTGATAATCCTAGTGAGAACTGATTTACCTCGAGGGGTTCTAGGTTCCGCACCCATGTTCCCTTGTTCCAAGTCACCTAAGTCCGCTTCTGAAATTACATTTCCAAATTCATCTGTCCTATCTGGATGACTGGTGACTACGTATATGGTTCCTTCCTTGTCCAGGTATGCACCGTTTTCAAACTTGACAGCTGGGTGTTCTAGTCCTATGGATTGGTCAGGGTTTTTAATCTGGACCACAGATCTTCCTAGGCCATCCTCATAGATGCTCGCACCTAATCGGTTGGTCCTAAGGTATTCCAGCTGTGTTTTGTAAGGGCCTTCTACCCTGTACAAATAAGGCACTCCTGAACTTCCCGTAGGTCTGTCCATGCCTTGAGACATTTCTGACTCACTGGTATCCGAGCTAGGGTAATGAGAGTGGTGACTCAACTGCTGGGCCCAAGACCTTGCAGTATGATTGACACTAGCCTCTGAAGACCTAAGGCTTTGTCTTTCCCTTGCTAAATGTCGTCCTGATCTAAGGTTCATATGCCTAACTGATTAGCCCAATTTTTTTTCCAGAGTACAACCTCGTTGCCGATCAATTGGTACCAGTCACTTGGTTCTTTTTAGTTAGTTATTGTGTTTATGGTCTTGTCTGATATCACGTCGTCAGGAACACTTGAATGTTCTTCGTACTTTAGGTTGATCGTTCCACGTTAGGTTCTTTTCCTTTAGGTTATCGACAGTACAGAGATTATGTTTTTAACTTGAACTTGAGTTTTTAGGTAGTCTTCAACTTGATAACTGCCTATCGTCGCCCTGACTTACTCCTATCTCTACTCGTTCTTAGCTTGAGCTAGGAAATGACGGAGGGAGTTGAGAATAATCCAACCTTACTTGTTGATCCCTTGCTTTATGGTGCTCAAGAACCCGGTTCTCAAGATTGCAAAGAAACCTTGCTTTGTACGCTCTCAGTTGCTCTCAATGGACCTATAAAAGTCCCACGGTTAGCTCAATGCTTAGATTCAAGGACACAACCCACAACTTTCATTCATGTAACATATACACATATTTGCATTGTGACTTTTTAGGAAAATAATTCTAAAGACCCCTGACTTTGAGCCCCCTGGGTATGGTCAACTTCAAAATACCCTCTCTGAAAATCAATGCATTATCTTTATAAAAAACAGTTGAGGGCGTGTAGTATATGCCACGAGCTTTCCAACAAGCCCAAGAGCTCAAAAATTGGATTTCGTATGAAAAAGTTAGGACTGTTCAGGGTTTAGGGAGTTAAATCGGAATTCAACACAAGCTAACAGTCAAACAGGAATACTCGAGTAGCTTGTGGCACGGCCTCGCGATGCACTACTACACCCTAGTGTTTGTCCCACACTCAATCAAAATTTAGACCAATCACTTTGCCTTAAAAATTTGACCTAAATTGCCCCTCTAACGCGTTCGCAAAGTCTGTCGGTCGCGATTGACAGGTCAGTCGCGACCGACGTGTCGATCGTGATTGACAGGTCCGTCGTGGCTGTCAGTCGCGATTGACTGGTCAGTCGCGATTGACACGTGGCCGAAAAGTCAATCAATCGTGGTCAAAGCGTCGTTGACTCTGTCGGTCGCGATTGATGAGTCGATCGCGATTGACAGGTCGGTCGCGAGGGTCTGTCGATCGTGGTCAAACAGTCGTTGACCGTGTCGGTCGCGATTGACAGAGCCGTCGTGGTCTGTCCGTCGTGGTCAAACAGTCGTTGACTGTGTCGGTCGCGATTGATGAGTCGATCGCGATTGATGGCTCGATCGCGATTGACACGTGTCACGCGTATGGTCAGTCGGTCGTGGTCAATCGGTCGTTGACTCTGTCGGTCGCGATTGACAGAGCCGTCGTGGGCTGTCGGTCGCGATTGACGTGTCGATCGCGATTGACAGGTCTGTCCGTCGTGGTTTGTCGATCGCGATTGACAGAGCGATCGCGATTGACAGAAATCTGTGGAATTTCAAAAAACTAAACACATTTTTGGGAAGCCCTTGGCCTGTAGGTCATGGATATGCACTTTGTTTAGCAATTAGAGCAATTTTTCTGTCGGTCGCGATTGACAGAGCTCGGCGACACACAGACAGTTACTCAGATTTCCGTACCTGCGCAGAGTGCTGGGGATGATGATGCGGCCTGTACCTGCAGAATGCTCACAAAACATGCAAAAAACAACACATGCAAATTCGCTCTCTCGCTCTCTCTCACAAGTGAAATGAGGGAAATGAGGTGGAGATGGGGATATAGTCAAAAACTGAAATTTTCGCGATGATGGAGATGGATGTGGGAGATGGTGATGATGATGATGGTGATGAAGATGGTGAAGAAAGTAAAAGAAAATCTATGAGAGTGAAGAAAATACCTACAACTCCAACGCGTCAACTCTACGTCTTACCATCACACGCTCGTCCTCAAAGCTCGATCCCCGGCAACGGCGCCAAAATTTGGTGTAGCTCAGTGATGAGTAGCACCTCCTTTAATGTCAATCCGGGAAGACGTGAGGATGGTATGAAGACCTCGAGCAAGTGGCGGCACAAGTGCGTGAGTGAGAAGCACACAAGCATGCACACACATACACACACACGCGCACACAAGGCAAGACAAAGAGTGAGAATCAATGGAGCTTTTTTAGATTACTTTCAAAATGCTCTTACAAGTTCGTTTCAATTACAATCTAACCCCAAAAATGAGCTCTCTAGCTCCTTTTATAGTTTTTGACTAGCTTTTGGCCCTGTCCAGACCTAGTGTCCGGCCTAGTTAAAAATTAGGTTCCAGGGCTTATTTGGGGGCTCAAACGAGATCTAAAAATTATGAAAATTGGTACGCAACTACTTCTAAGGCTCCTCAAGCTCAAGGACTCCTTGGCTTGCACAAAATGGAGCTACAAAAATGTGAAATGAGATTTACAATGATTATTAGTGATAAAAATCACTGTTGTTGTAGGGATTTCTTCTAGTGATCTGCCATACATATCTTCAAGCTCCCTACTTGCTCTTCTTCCCTGCATGTCCATCTCTCTGATTTGCATTAATGTCTTGAAAAAATATTGGCCTACTTGCCAGATCTTCTTCTGTCCCTTCGCTCTGACTCCCTTCTTTGACTTTCACGTCTTGTAGTTCCTGATGTACCAAGGCTACTGCCAACAGCCCATCAAAGTCATTGGCCAAAGTCAATATGGTCAAAGTCAAAAAGGTCAAAGTCTATATGATCAAAGTCAAAGCGATCAAAGTCAAGTTGGTCAATGTGCACAGGTATTGCACAATCAATTTATTTACAAAGGTTATGTTTTGCAAAAAGTTGGATGCAAGTGACAGTTGTCTTTCTGTAAGGATTTCAAGGGTTTACAATGTTTGGAAGGTTCAGGTGAACCCTCCCTTAGTACACATGTTGAAGAAATGAAGGCAAAAGTGAAGGCATATGTGTTGGAACATCAAGCTTACACTATACTTGAGGTGGATTTGATCTACATCAAAGGCTATCACATCGAATAAATATCCGTTGGAGAGTTCTTTTTCTTATGCTCATTTATTGTACTGTTTTGAGAGATTTTTGATGGTTCATTTACTGTTGTAAAAGCCTTGAGCTTTACACATGTAAAGGTAGAAAGATAGAGCCCAAATCCCACGAATTTGTGGTGGTTGAAGTTGCATTCAATCAAGCAATCAATCACCTAAAAGTAGATCAAACTAGATCTTCACTTTTCCTAAATTGTAGGAAAGTGAATTGATTCCCTCCAACAACCATTCCCACCTTCATTTGAATTCAAATTCCACTTTTAGAAGTCATGGAACACTCCTAGAGTCTATATAAAGACTTGAAATCACTTGTGCAATACATGGAAGCAATAAACATACACTATTGACTATCATTGTCTTGCTCCTTCAATTCTCTACATCATCTTCTTCGCCAACAGTAATCTTGCAGAGGTTGTTGTTCTCTCTCCAAAGCTCCAAATTGAGTGCAAGATGGCTCATTGTAAAGATATTAGTGTTTAGTTTATGGGTAAAAATTACCATAGCATTTGATTCAATAGATTGGGAGAAATCTGAGTTTTTTGATCTCGGGGTCAATCTCTGTGTATTCCTGAAAAATAGGAAGTACCACCGGTGAATGTCTCATTCATTCCTATAGCATATTTTGCTTATTCCTTATACTTTTGTGCATTCCATACACAAAACCCTATGTGTATCACTCCCATAAAAGGATTTTTTCTAATTGTAATAACCTTGGTCGCTATGGGCATTTGAAGTTCATTGTCTCTTCCATGGATAGTAACTTTTTTGAGCTAGTCGACCCGCGAACCTATCTGTTTTGTATCGACTCATTCTGCTTGATGCTCCAAAGTACATAGTGTGTTTCTTTGAATTTATCACATGCCTATAAGGTCTATTTGAGTCTCCATAAGCTCAAGGGTTGGTCTTGTGCTGGTTGGCTAGACCAAACTTCGTCGCTTTGAAACGCTCTTTCTACCTTCTACAAGCTTTTCCAAGTTCTTTCAGTGGTATCAAAGCTAGATCAAGATGGGTGACGACTTTCCCTCAATGACCAGAAGCTTGATCGACACAACTACGCGGCTTGGCAAATCAAAATGGAGGCCTATTTGCAAGGTAGAAATCTTTATGGAATTGTAGCAGGTGATGAAGCTATGCCTATTCCAAGATCCAAAGGAGGACCTACACAAGAGAAGACAGATAAGCTCACACTTTGGTGTGCAAGGGATGCTCAAGCAAGGTCGTACATACCAAACTCTATCTCTGACTTTCTATTACCACATATTAGAGGATGCAAGACATCTCAAGAGACTTGGGATGCCCTCGATATTTTCTTTTTTGCTACTACCAAAGCAAGAAAGAATCATCTTTGGAACAAGTTCAACCAAATGAAGAAGACACCTAAACAAGCCATCACAGAGTTTGTTACCAAGTTCAAGGAGGTTTCGGATCAGTTAGCATCCAATGGAGAGCTGGTTGAAGAAGAGGTCATCATGAGGCAAATTCTCAATGGCATTCGAAGTGATAAGCAATGGCAATCCTATACGACAGCTTATGATCTCATCACGGATGTGCAAACTCCAGACTTCAACGTCTTTCTTGGACAAATCTTCAATCAAGAAGCCAACAATAGCATAAAGGAAGGTAACTCTTATCATGGTAATTCAACTAGTGCTCTATATGCAGATAAGAAGGATAAGAAGCAGAAAGGCAAGAAGAAGGAAGAAGATGAAGAAGAGACTTCTCAAGCCAACTTTGCAAGCAAGAGCAAGCGGAAAGGGAAGAAGAGAGGACCAAAGTAAGACAAAGCCAAAGGTCAGAATGTTCAACCTTGTGCCATATGCGATAAGACCAACCACAACACCACATGAAGACTCATTGCTTCTTATGAATCTAAGCCACAAAGAAGGTAAAGAAGATGATCATTTGTTCTACATAGATTCAGGATGCTCGAATCATGTTGCAGGCAACATTGCTCTTCTATCTGATTTGGAAAGTCCAAAGCATAGACATGAAGTGCAAACAGGGGATGACAGAAAGCACAATGTGGATAAGATTGGTAATGTCAAAGCTTCCAATGGCAGGACAAACATTCTAAGTAAGGTTCTCTATGTACCCACTATTACTAAAAACCTAATAAGTGTAGGCCAAATAGTTGAAAAAGGCTTGCAAGTTAGGTTCACCCAACATGGAGCTTTTGTGGAAGATCCATGTCAAGGCTTCAAAAAGATAGCTCGAGTGAGAAGCATGGTAGGCTCTTTACTTTTGAAGTAGGAGAAACTAGGAACATAGCTCTATTCAACTTTAGGTCTCAAACCCTAAGTGAGCTTGAAGTGTGGCATAAGAGACTTGCTCATGTGAATGAAAGAACCTTGAAGGATATATGTAGGGATCAAAGTGTTCTAGGACTGCCGAACATATCAAAGCAAATGAATAGGTGTGATGCATGTCAAATTGGGAAGGCACAAAGACAACCATTCAGCCACAAAGGCTATATCCACAACAACTTATTGGACTTAGTACATACAGATGTATGGGGACCAAGTCAAGAACCTTCATTGGCATGATCAAGGTATTATGTCTCATTTATTGATGACCATAGTAGATGGACTATTCTATACTTTATCAAGAGTAAGAATGAAGTTTTTTATTGCTTCAAGAAGTATCTTGCACATGTGGAGAATCATAGAGGTAGATCACTAAAGAAGCTCAGATCTGATGGAGGGAGAGAATACTTCTCCAAAGAGATTGATGAGTTCTTGCAGGACAAAGGTATCAAAAGGGAAGTGACTACTAGGTACTCTTCTCAACTAAATGGAATTGCAAAGAGGAGAAACAAGACACTCGTTGGATCAGCCCGAACAATGCTTGACGAGAAGAAGTTGCCACATTATCTATGGGTAGAAGCTATTTCAACTGCTGTGTACCTTGTCAATAGACTACCATCCAAATCACATCAAGGTATGACTCCTTATGAAGCATGGCATGGAAGAAAACCTAGTCTTGGACATTGCAAGCTTTTTGGTTGTTTAGCTTATGTTCATGTACCATCGCAAATAAGAGGTAAGCTAGATGAAAGGGCAACAAAGGCAGTGTTTATTGGATATGATTCAACTCAGATGGGTTACAGGTTCTTCAATCTTTCAACCAAGCAATTCACTACAAGTAGAGATGTTGTGTTTGAAGAACATAGGTCTTGGTATGATGAAGACAAACAAAAGGTAACACTACCATATAATCTTGATTCTGACTCTTATCAATTAGGAAGCAAGCATGATACATAGGTCAAGGATCCAAGAAGTGATACAGACGATGACCAAGATGAAAGAGAAAAGGATTACAAGCTATGGAAGTCAAGAGGCAAAGCAAAGATGCAAGAGGTTGGAGAATGCTCCAAACAAGCACCTAGGAGATCAGCAAGAGAGAAGAAACAACCAGAAAGGTATGATATGATTCCACATTTGTTATGAAGCATTCAATATACTTGGCAAAAGACTCTATTTCAGAGGAACCCTCAACCTATGAAGAGGCAAAGGGAAACCCTAATTGGGAAAAGGCCATGAAAGAAGAGATAGATGCATTGAAGGAAATGGACACTTGGGATTTGGTTCCAATGTCGCCAAATCAAAATGTAATTGGTTGCAGATGGGTATATAAAGTTAAAAGAAACTCAGACGGATCAGTTTGCAGGTACAAGGCAAGATTAGTTGCCAAAGGATGCTCACAAACTCATGGTATAGACTATGAGGAAACATTCTCACCAGTTGCAAAGATGACTACAATCAGGACATTGATAAGTGTAGCTGCTGCAAGGAATTGGAGACTCCTCCAACTTGATGTGAAAAATGCATTCTTAAATGGTTGGATAAGTGAAGAGGTATACATGTCACAACCACCAGGTTTTGAAAAACCTAATCATCCATCTTATGTTTGCAGACTTAAGAAAGCATTGTATGGATTGAAACAAGCTCCTAGAGCTTGGAATTACAGGTTGGTCACATATCTTCAAGATCAAGGGTTCAAAGCTAGCAACTCAGATCCTTCTCTATTCATCAAAAGGGATCACAATGAGGTTATCTATCTATGTGCATATGTAGATGATATTATTGTGAGAGGTGATGATCTAAATGGCATTCAAAGGATCAAGAGACACATGCAAGAGGAGTTCAAAATCAGTGATCTAGGTGAGCTCACATATTTCCTAGGTATGCAGGTGATATATACAGATGAAGGAATGTATTTGGCTCAAAGAAGATACATTCATGATCTTCTTCTCAAGTTCAAAATGGAGAACACTAAACCTGCAGGTATATCTTTGGAGATGAATCATAAACTAAAAGGTGAGAAAATTGAAGAACTAAAAGAATATCAAAGCTTGGTAGGTAGCTTGATATATGCTACACATACAAGGGCAGACATCTCATATAGTGTGGGAGTGCTTAGTCAGTTCATGCACTCACCGAAAAGACCACACATGGATGCGGCTAACACTACAACATATCGGGGGTATACCGAGGCTTCTACCGAGGAAAATGAACGGGCGTAATTTTGCCCCGACGTCGGTGTAAGGGTCGGTGTAGGCGTCGGAAC